>JAYJMR010000111.1:0-93694 GCA_037074705.1 Zhengitettix transpicula | reverse complement strand
CAGCTATGCTGCGTGCGTGCGGCGGCGAGGAAGACGTTCGTAGATTACAACGGGCAGTCGTGTTTTTTTTTTTTTTTTTTTTTTTTTTTTTTTTTTTTTTAACTCACAGAAGAGTGTATATATATATACATGTAAAGAAACTTTAGTAGAGAAGAAATTAAAATTATAAAATAATTCGATCCGCGGAATATTAATTTGTAAGTTTTTACTAATGTTCGCTTGCATCAGCTATGCTGCGTGCGTGCGGCGGCGAGGAAGACGTTCGTAGATTACAACGGGCAGTCGTGTTTTTTTTTTTTTTTTTTTTTTTTTTTTTTTTTTTTTTTTAACTCACAGAAGAGTGTATATATATATACATGTAAAGAAACTTTAGTAGAGAAGAAATTAAAATTATAAAATAATTCGATCCGCGGAATATTAATTTGTAAGTTTTTACTAATGTTCGCTTGCAACAGCTATGCTGCGTGCGTGCGGCGGCGAGGAAGACGTTCGTAGATTACAACGGGCAGTCGTGTTTTTTTTTTTTTTTTTTTTTTTTTTTTTTTTTTTTTTTAACTCACAGAAGAGTGTATATATATATACATGTAAAGAAACTTTAGTAGAGAAGAAATTAAAATTATAAAATAATTCGATCCGCGGAATATTAATTTGTAAGTTTTTACTAATGTTCGCTTGCAACAGCTATGCTGCGTGCGTGCGGCGGCGAGGAAGACGTTCGTAGATTACAACGGGCAGTCGTGTTTTTTTTTTTTTTTTTTTTTTTTTTTTTTTTTTTTTTTAACTCACAGAAGAGTGTATATATATATACATGTAAAGAAACTTTAGTAGAGAAGAAATTAAAATTATAAAATAATTCGATCCGCGGAATATTAATTTGTAAGTTTTTACTAATGTTCGCTTGCAACAGCTATGCTGCGTGCGTGCGGCGGCGAGGAAGACGTTCGTAGATTACAACGGGCAGTCGTGTTTTTTTTTTTTTTTTTTTTTTTTTTTTTTTTTTTTTTTAACTCACAGAAGAGTGTATATATATATACATGTAAAGAAACTTTAGTAGAGAAGAAATTAAAATTATAAAATAATTCGATCCGCGGAATATTAATTTGTAAGTTTTTACTAATGTTCGCTTGCAACAGCTATGCTGCGTGCGTGCGGCGGCGAGGAAGACGTTCGTAGATTACAACGGGCAGTCGTGTTTTTTTTTTTTTTTTTTTTTTTTTTTTTTTTTTTTTTTAACTCACAGAAGAGTGTATATATATATACATGTAAAGAAACTTTAGTAGAGAAGAAATTAAAATTATAAAATAATTCGATCCGCGGAATATTAATTTGTAAGTTTTTACTAATGTTCGCTTGCAACAGCTATGCTGCGTGCGTGCGGCGGCGAGGAAGACGTTCGTAGATTACAACGGGCAGTCGTGTTTTTTTTTTTTTTTTTTTTTTTTTTTTTTTTTTTTTTTAACTCACAGAAGAGTGTATATATATATACATGTAAAGAAACTTTAGTAGAGAAGAAATTAAAATTATAAAATAATTCGATCCGCGGAATATTAATTTGTAAGTTTTTACTAATGTTCGCTTGCAACAGCTATGCTGCGTGCGTGCGGCGGCGAGGAAGACGTTCGTAGATTACAACGGGCAGTCGTGTTTTTTTTTTTTTTTTTTTTTTTTTTTTTTTTTTTTTTTAACTCACAGAAGAGTGTATATATATATACATGTAAAGAAACTTTAGTAGAGAAGAAATTAAAATTATAAAATAATTCGATCCGCGGAATATTAATTTGTAAGTTTTTACTAATGTTCGCTTGCAACAGCTATGCTGCGTGCGTGCGGCGGCGAGGAAGACGTTCGTAGATTACAACGGGCAGTCGTGTTTTTTTTTTTTTTTTTTTTTTTTTTTTTTTTTTTTTTTTAACTCACAGAAGAGTGTATATATATATACATGTAAAGAAACTTTAGTAGAGAAGAAATTAAAATTATAAAATAATTCGATCCGCGGAATATTAATTTGTAAGTTTTTACTAATGTTCGCTTGCAACAGCTATGCTGCGTGCGTGCGGCGGCGAGGAAGACGTTCGTAGATTACAACGGGCAGTCGTGTTTTTTTTTTTTTTTTTTTTTTTTTTTTTTTTTTTTTTTAACTCACAGAAGAGTGTATATATATATACATGTAAAGAAACTTTAGTAGAGAAGAAATTAAAATTATAAAATAATTCGATCCGCGGAATATTAATTTGTAAGTTTTTACTAATGTTCGCTTGCAACAGCTATGCTGCGTGCGTGCGGCGGCGAGGAAGACGTTCGTAGATTACAACGGGCAGTCGTGTTTTTTTTTTTTTTTTTTTTTTTTTTTTTTTTTTTTTTAACTCACAGAAGAGTGTATATATATATACATGTAAAGAAACTTTAGTAGAGAAGAAATTAAAATTATAAAATAATTCGATCCGCGGAATATTAATTTGTAAGTTTTTACTAATGTTCGCTTGCAACAGCTATGCTGCGTGCGTGCGGCGGCGAGGAAGACGTTCGTAGATTACAACGGGCAGTCGTGTTTTTTTTTTTTTTTTTTTTTTTTTTTTTTTTTTTTTTTAACTCACAGAAGAGTGTATATATATATACATGTAAAGAAACTTTAGTAGAGAAGAAATTAAAATTATAAAATAATTCGATCCGCGGAATATTAATTTGTAAGTTTTTACTAATGTTCGCTTGCAACAGCTATGCTGCGTGCGTGCGGCGGCGAGGAAGACGTTCGTAGATTACAACGGGCAGTCGTGTTTTTTTTTTTTTTTTTTTTTTTTTTTTTTTTTTTTTTTAACTCACAGAAGAGTGTATATATATATACATGTAAAGAAACTTTAGTAGAGAAGAAATTAAAATTATAAAATAATTCGATCCGCGGAATATTAATTTGTAAGTTTTTACTAATGTTCGCTTGCAACAGCTATGCTGCGTGCGTGCGGCGGCGAGGAAGACGTTCGTAGATTACAACGGGCAGTCGTGTTTTTTTTTTTTTTTTTTTTTTTTTTTTTTTTTTTTTTTTAACTCACAGAAGAGTGTATATATATATACATGTAAAGAAACTTTAGTAGAGAAGAAATTAAAATTATAAAATAATTCGATCCGCGGAATATTAATTTGTAAGTTTTTACTAATGTTCGCTTGCAACAGCTATGCTGCGTGCGTGCGGCGGCGAGGAAGACGTTCGTAGATTACAACGGGCAGTCGTGTTTTTTTTTTTTTTTTTTTTTTTTTTTTTTTTTTTTTTAACTCACAGAAGAGTGTATATATATATACATGTAAAGAAACTTTAGTAGAGAAGAAATTAAAATTATAAAATAATTCGATCCGCGGAATATTAATTTGTAAGTTTTTACTAATGTTCGCTTGCAACAGCTATGCTGCGTGCGTGCGGCGGCGAGGAAGACGTTCGTAGATTACAACGGGCAGTCGTGTTTTTTTTTTTTTTTTTTTTTTTTTTTTTTTTTTTTTTTAACTCACAGAAGAGTGTATATATATATACATGTAAAGAAACTTTAGTAGAGAAGAAATTAAAATTATAAAATAATTCGATCCGCGGAATATTAATTTGTAAGTTTTTACTAATGTTCGCTTGCAACAGCTATGCTGCGTGCGTGCGGCGGCGAGGAAGACGTTCGTAGATTACAACGGGCAGTCGTGTTTTTTTTTTTTTTTTTTTTTTTTTTTTTTTTTTTTTTAACTCACAGAAGAGTGTATATATATATACATGTAAAGAAACTTTAGTAGAGAAGAAATTAAAATTATAAAATAATTCGATCCGCGGAATATTAATTTGTAAGTTTTTACTAATGTTCGCTTGCAACAGCTATGCTGCGTGCGTGCGGCGGCGAGGAAGACGTTCGTAGATTACAACGGGCAGTCGTGTTTTTTTTTTTTTTTTTTTTTTTTTTTTTTTTTTTTTTAACTCACAGAAGAGTGTATATATATATACATGTAAAGAAACTTTAGTAGAGAAGAAATTAAAATTATAAAATAATTCGATCCGCGGAATATTAATTTGTAAGTTTTTACTAATGTTCGCTTGCAACAGCTATGCTGCGTGCGTGCGGCGGCGAGGAAGACGTTCGTAGATTACAACGGGCAGTCGTGTTTTTTTTTTTTTTTTTTTTTTTTTTTTTTTTTTTTTAACTCACAGAAGAGTGTATATATATATACATGTAAAGAAACTTTAGTAGAGAAGAAATTAAAATTATAAAATAATTCGATCCGCGGAATATTAATTTGTAAGTTTTTACTAATGTTCGCTTGCAACAGCTATGCTGCGTGCGTGCGGCGGCGAGGAAGACGTTCGTAGATTACAACGGGCAGTCGTGTTTTTTTTTTTTTTTTTTTTTTTTTTTTTTTTTTTTTTTTTAACTCACAGAAGAGTGTATATATATATACATGTAAAGAAACTTTAGTAGAGAAGAAATTAAAATTATAAAATAATTCGATCCGCGGAATATTAATTTGTAAGTTTTTACTAATGTTCGCTTGCAACAGCTATGCTGCGTGCGTGCGGCGGCGAGGAAGACGTTCGTAGATTACAACGGGCAGTCGTGTTTTTTTTTTTTTTTTTTTTTTTTTTTTTTTTTTTTTAACTCACAGAAGAGTGTATATATATATACATGTAAAGAAACTTTAGTAGAGAAGAAATTAAAATTATAAAATAATTCGATCCGCGGAATATTAATTTGTAAGTTTTTACTAATGTTCGCTTGCAACAGCTATGCTGCGTGCGTGCGGCGGCGAGGAAGACGTTCGTAGATTACAACGGGCAGTCGTGTTTTTTTTTTTTTTTTTTTTTTTTTTTTTTTTTTTTTTTAACTCACAGAAGAGTGTATATATATATACATGTAAAGAAACTTTAGTAGAGAAGAAATTAAAATTATAAAATAATTCGATCCGCGGAATATTAATTTGTAAGTTTTTACTAATGTTCGCTTGCAACAGCTATGCTGCGTGCGTGCGGCGGCGAGGAAGACGTTCGTAGATTACAACGGGCAGTCGTGTTTTTTTTTTTTTTTTTTTTTTTTTTTTTTTTTTTTTTAACTCACAGAAGAGTGTATATATATATACATGTAAAGAAACTTTAGTAGAGAAGAAATTAAAATTATAAAATAATTCGATCCGCGGAATATTAATTTGTAAGTTTTTACTAATGTTCGCTTGCAACAGCTATGCTGCGTGCGTGCGGCGGCGAGGAAGACGTTCGTAGATTACAACGGGCAGTCGTGTTTTTTTTTTTTTTTTTTTTTTTTTTTTTTTTTTTTTTTAACTCACAGAAGAGTGTATATATATATACATGTAAAGAAACTTTAGTAGAGAAGAAATTAAAATTATAAAATAATTCGATCCGCGGAATATTAATTTGTAAGTTTTTACTAATGTTCGCTTGCAACAGCTATGCTGCGTGCGTGCGGCGGCGAGGAAGACGTTCGTAGATTACAACGGGCAGTCGTGTTTTTTTTTTTTTTTTTTTTTTTTTTTTTTTTTTTTTTTAACTCACAGAAGAGTGTATATATATATACATGTAAAGAAACTTTAGTAGAGAAGAAATTAAAATTATAAAATAATTCGATCCGCGGAATATTAATTTGTAAGTTTTTACTAATGTTCGCTTGCAACAGCTATGCTGCGTGCGTGCGGCGGCGAGGAAGACGTTCGTAGATTACAACGGGCAGTCGTGTTTTTTTTTTTTTTTTTTTTTTTTTTTTTTTTTTTTTTTAACTCACAGAAGAGTGTATATATATATACATGTAAAGAAACTTTAGTAGAGAAGAAATTAAAATTATAAAATAATTCGATCCGCGGAATATTAATTTGTAAGTTTTTACTAATGTTCGCTTGCAACAGCTATGCTGCGTGCGTGCGGCGGCGAGGAAGACGTTCGTAGATTACAACGGGCAGTCGTGTTTTTTTTTTTTTTTTTTTTTTTTTTTTTTTTTTTTTTTAACTCACAGAAGAGTGTATATATATATACATGTAAAGAAACTTTAGTAGAGAAGAAATTAAAATTATAAAATAATTCGATCCGCGGAATATTAATTTGTAAGTTTTTACTAATGTTCGCTTGCAACAGCTATGCTGCGTGCGTGCGGCGGCGAGGAAGACGTTCGTAGATTACAACGGGCAGTCGTGTTTTTTTTTTTTTTTTTTTTTTTTTTTTTTTTTTTTTTTAACTCACAGAAGAGTGTATATATATATACATGTAAAGAAACTTTAGTAGAGAAGAAATTAAAATTATAAAATAATTCGATCCGCGGAATATTAATTTGTAAGTTTTTACTAATGTTCGCTTGCAACAGCTATGCTGCGTGCGTGCGGCGGCGAGGAAGACGTTCGTAGATTACAACGGGCAGTCGTGTTTTTTTTTTTTTTTTTTTTTTTTTTTTTTTTTTTTTTTAACTCACAGAAGAGTGTATATATATATACATGTAAAGAAACTTTAGTAGAGAAGAAATTAAAATTATAAAATAATTCGATCCGCGGAATATTAATTTGTAAGTTTTTACTAATGTTCGCTTGCAACAGCTATGCTGCGTGCGTGCGGCGGCGAGGAAGACGTTCGTAGATTACAACGGGCAGTCGTGTTTTTTTTTTTTTTTTTTTTTTTTTTTTTTTTTTTTTTTTAACTCACAGAAGAGTGTATATATATATACATGTAAAGAAACTTTAGTAGAGAAGAAATTAAAATTATAAAATAATTCGATCCGCGGAATATTAATTTGTAAGTTTTTACTAATGTTCGCTTGCAACAGCTATGCTGCGTGCGTGCGGCGGCGAGGAAGACGTTCGTAGATTACAACGGGCAGTCGTGTTTTTTTTTTTTTTTTTTTTTTTTTTTTTTTTTTTTTTTTAACTCACAGAAGAGTGTATATATATATACATGTAAAGAAACTTTAGTAGAGAAGAAATTAAAATTATAAAATAATTCGATCCGCGGAATATTAATTTGTAAGTTTTTACTAATGTTCGCTTGCAACAGCTATGCTGCGTGCGTGCGGCGGCGAGGAAGACGTTCGTAGATTACAACGGGCAGTCGTGTTTTTTTTTTTTTTTTTTTTTTTTTTTTTTTTTTTTTTTTAACTCACAGAAGAGTGTATATATATATACATGTAAAGAAACTTTAGTAGAGAAGAAATTAAAATTATAAAATAATTCGATCCGCGGAATATTAATTTGTAAGTTTTTACTAATGTTCGCTTGCAACAGCTATGCTGCGTGCGTGCGGCGGCGAGGAAGACGTTCGTAGATTACAACGGGCAGTCGTGTTTTTTTTTTTTTTTTTTTTTTTTTTTTTTTTTTTTTTTAACTCACAGAAGAGTGTATATATATATACATGTAAAGAAACTTTAGTAGAGAAGAAATTAAAATTATAAAATAATTCGATCCGCGGAATATTAATTTGTAAGTTTTTACTAATGTTCGCTTGCAACAGCTATGCTGCGTGCGTGCGGCGGCGAGGAAGACGTTCGTAGATTACAACGGGCAGTCGTGTTTTTTTTTTTTTTTTTTTTTTTTTTTTTTTTTTTTTTTTAACTCACAGAAGAGTGTATATATATATACATGTAAAGAAACTTTAGTAGAGAAGAAATTAAAATTATAAAATAATTCGATCCGCGGAATATTAATTTGTAAGTTTTTACTAATGTTCGCTTGCAACAGCTATGCTGCGTGCGTGCGGCGGCGAGGAAGACGTTCGTAGATTACAACGGGCAGTCGTGTTTTTTTTTTTTTTTTTTTTTTTTTTTTTTTTTTTTTTTAACTCACAGAAGAGTGTATATATATATACATGTAAAGAAACTTTAGTAGAGAAGAAATTAAAATTATAAAATAATTCGATCCGCGGAATATTAATTTGTAAGTTTTTACTAATGTTCGCTTGCAACAGCTATGCTGCGTGCGTGCGGCGGCGAGGAAGACGTTCGTAGATTACAACGGGCAGTCGTGTTTTTTTTTTTTTTTTTTTTTTTTTTTTTTTTTTTTTTTAACTCACAGAAGAGTGTATATATATATACATGTAAAGAAACTTTAGTAGAGAAGAAATTAAAATTATAAAATAATTCGATCCGCGGAATATTAATTTGTAAGTTTTTACTAATGTTCGCTTGCAACAGCTATGCTGCGTGCGTGCGGCGGCGAGGAAGACGTTCGTAGATTACAACGGGCAGTCGTGTTTTTTTTTTTTTTTTTTTTTTTTTTTTTTTTTTTTTTTTAACTCACAGAAGAGTGTATATATATATACATGTAAAGAAACTTTAGTAGAGAAGAAATTAAAATTATAAAATAATTCGATCCGCGGAATATTAATTTGTAAGTTTTTACTAATGTTCGCTTGCAACAGCTATGCTGCGTGCGTGCGGCGGCGAGGAAGACGTTCGTAGATTACAACGGGCAGTCGTGTTTTTTTTTTTTTTTTTTTTTTTTTTTTTTTTTTTTTTTTAACTCACAGAAGAGTGTATATATATATACATGTAAAGAAACTTTAGTAGAGAAGAAATTAAAATTATAAAATAATTCGATCCGCGGAATATTAATTTGTAAGTTTTTACTAATGTTCGCTTGCAACAGCTATGCTGCGTGCGTGCGGCGGCGAGGAAGACGTTCGTAGATTACAACGGGCAGTCGTGTTTTTTTTTTTTTTTTTTTTTTTTTTTTTTTTTTTTTTTTAACTCACAGAAGAGTGTATATATATATACATGTAAAGAAACTTTAGTAGAGAAGAAATTAAAATTATAAAATAATTCGATCCGCGGAATATTAATTTGTAAGTTTTTACTAATGTTCGCTTGCAACAGCTATGCTGCGTGCGTGCGGCGGCGAGGAAGACGTTCGTAGATTACAACGGGCAGTCGTGTTTTTTTTTTTTTTTTTTTTTTTTTTTTTTTTTTTTTTTTAACTCACAGAAGAGTGTATATATATATACATGTAAAGAAACTTTAGTAGAGAAGAAATTAAAATTATAAAATAATTCGATCCGCGGAATATTAATTTGTAAGTTTTTACTAATGTTCGCTTGCAACAGCTATGCTGCGTGCGTGCGGCGGCGAGGAAGACGTTCGTAGATTACAACGGGCAGTCGTGTTTTTTTTTTTTTTTTTTTTTTTTTTTTTTTTTTTTTTTTAACTCACAGAAGAGTGTATATATATATACATGTAAAGAAACTTTAGTAGAGAAGAAATTAAAATTATAAAATAATTCGATCCGCGGAATATTAATTTGTAAGTTTTTACTAATGTTCGCTTGCAACAGCTATGCTGCGTGCGTGCGGCGGCGAGGAAGACGTTCGTAGATTACAACGGGCAGTCGTGTTTTTTTTTTTTTTTTTTTTTTTTTTTTTTTTTTTTTTTAACTCACAGAAGAGTGTATATATATATACATGTAAAGAAACTTTAGTAGAGAAGAAATTAAAATTATAAAATAATTCGATCCGCGGAATATTAATTTGTAAGTTTTTACTAATGTTCGCTTGCAACAGCTATGCTGCGTGCGTGCGGCGGCGAGGAAGACGTTCGTAGATTACAACGGGCAGTCGTGTTTTTTTTTTTTTTTTTTTTTTTTTTTTTTTTTTTTTTAACTCACAGAAGAGTGTATATATATATACATGTAAAGAAACTTTAGTAGAGAAGAAATTAAAATTATAAAATAATTCGATCCGCGGAATATTAATTTGTAAGTTTTTACTAATGTTCGCTTGCAACAGCTATGCTGCGTGCGTGCGGCGGCGAGGAAGACGTTCGTAGATTACAACGGGCAGTCGTGTTTTTTTTTTTTTTTTTTTTTTTTTTTTTTTTTTTTTTTTAACTCACAGAAGAGTGTATATATATATACATGTAAAGAAACTTTAGTAGAGAAGAAATTAAAATTATAAAATAATTCGATCCGCGGAATATTAATTTGTAAGTTTTTACTAATGTTCGCTTGCAACAGCTATGCTGCGTGCGTGCGGCGGCGAGGAAGACGTTCGTAGATTACAACGGGCAGTCGTGTTTTTTTTTTTTTTTTTTTTTTTTTTTTTTTTTTTTTTTTTAACTCACAGAAGAGTGTATATATATATACATGTAAAGAAACTTTAGTAGAGAAGAAATTAAAATTATAAAATAATTCGATCCGCGGAATATTAATTTGTAAGTTTTTACTAATGTTCGCTTGCAACAGCTATGCTGCGTGCGTGCGGCGGCGAGGAAGACGTTCGTAGATTACAACGGGCAGTCGTGTTTTTTTTTTTTTTTTTTTTTTTTTTTTTTTAACTCACAGAAGAGTGTATATATATATACATGTAAAGAAACTTTAGTAGAGAAGAAATTAAAATTATAAAATAATTCGATCCGCGGAATATTAATTTGTAAGTTTTTACTAATGTTCGCTTGCAACAGCTATGCTGCGTGCGTGCGGCGGCGAGGAAGACGTTCGTAGATTACAACGGGCAGTCGTGTTTTTTTTTTTTTTTTTTTTTTTTTTTTTTTTTTTTTTTTTAACTCACAGAAGAGTGTATATATATATACATGTAAAGAAACTTTAGTAGAGAAGAAATTAAAATTATAAAATAATTCGATCCGCGGAATATTAATTTGTAAGTTTTTACTAATGTTCGCTTGCAACAGCTATGCTGCGTGCGTGCGGCGGCGAGGAAGACGTTCGTAGATTACAACGGGCAGTCGTGTTTTTTTTTTTTTTTTTTTTTTTTTTTTTTTTTTTTTTTAACTCACAGAAGAGTGTATATATATATACATGTAAAGAAACTTTAGTAGAGAAGAAATTAAAATTATAAAATAATTCGATCCGCGGAATATTAATTTGTAAGTTTTTACTAATGTTCGCTTGCAACAGCTATGCTGCGTGCGTGCGGCGGCGAGGAAGACGTTCGTAGATTACAACGGGCAGTCGTGTTTTTTTTTTTTTTTTTTTTTTTTTTTTTTTTTTTTTTTTTTTTAACTCACAGAAGAGTGTATATATATATACATGTAAAGAAACTTTAGTAGAGAAGAAATTAAAATTATAAAATAATTCGATCCGCGGAATATTAATTTGTAAGTTTTTACTAATGTTCGCTTGCAACAGCTATGCTGCGTGCGTGCGGCGGCGAGGAAGACGTTCGTAGATTACAACGGGCAGTCGTGTTTTTTTTTTTTTTTTTTTTTTTTTTTTAACTCACAGAAGAGTGTATATATATATACATGTAAAGAAACTTTAGTAGAGAAGAAATTAAAATTATAAAATAATTCGATCCGCGGAATATTAATTTGTAAGTTTTTACTAATGTTCGCTTGCAACAGCTATGCTGCGTGCGTGCGGCGGCGAGGAAGACGTTCGTAGATTACAACGGGCAGTCGTGTTTTTTTTTTTTTTTTTTTTTTTTTTTTTTTTTTTTTTTTTAACTCACAGAAGAGTGTATATATATATACATGTAAAGAAACTTTAGTAGAGAAGAAATTAAAATTATAAAATAATTCGATCCGCGGAATATTAATTTGTAAGTTTTTACTAATGTTCGCTTGCAACAGCTATGCTGCGTGCGTGCGGCGGCGAGGAAGACGTTCGTAGATTACAACGGGCAGTCGTGTTTTTTTTTTTTTTTTTTTTTTTTTTTTTTTTTTTTTTTTTAACTCACAGAAGAGTGTATATATATATACATGTAAAGAAACTTTAGTAGAGAAGAAATTAAAATTATAAAATAATTCGATCCGCGGAATATTAATTTGTAAGTTTTTACTAATGTTCGCTTGCAACAGCTATGCTGCGTGCGTGCGGCGGCGAGGAAGACGTTCGTAGATTACAACGGGCAGTCGTGTTTTTTTTTTTTTTTTTTTTTTTTTTTTTTTTTTTTTTTTTTTAACTCACAGAAGAGTGTATATATATATACATGTAAAGAAACTTTAGTAGAGAAGAAATTAAAATTATAAAATAATTCGATCCGCGGAATATTAATTTGTAAGTTTTTACTAATGTTCGCTTGCAACAGCTATGCTGCGTGCGTGCGGCGGCGAGGAAGACGTTCGTAGATTACAACGGGCAGTCGTGTTTTTTTTTTTTTTTTTTTTTTTTTTTTTTTTTTTTTTTTTTTTAACTCACAGAAGAGTGTATATATATATACATGTAAAGAAACTTTAGTAGAGAAGAAATTAAAATTATAAAATAATTCGATCCGCGGAATATTAATTTGTAAGTTTTTACTAATGTTCGCTTGCAACAGCTATGCTGCGTGCGTGCGGCGGCGAGGAAGACGTTCGTAGATTACAACGGGCAGTCGTGTTTTTTTTTTTTTTTTTTTTTTTTTTTTTTTTTTTTTTTTTTTTAACTCACAGAAGAGTGTATATATATATACATGTAAAGAAACTTTAGTAGAGAAGAAATTAAAATTATAAAATAATTCGATCCGCGGAATATTAATTTGTAAGTTTTTACTAATGTTCGCTTGCAACAGCTATGCTGCGTGCGTGCGGCGGCGAGGAAGACGTTCGTAGATTACAACGGGCAGTCGTGTTTTTTTTTTTTTTTTTTTTTTTTTTTTTTTTTTTTTTTTAACTCACAGAAGAGTGTATATATATATACATGTAAAGAAACTTTAGTAGAGAAGAAATTAAAATTATAAAATAATTCGATCCGCGGAATATTAATTTGTAAGTTTTTACTAATGTTCGCTTGCAACAGCTATGCTGCGTGCGTGCGGCGGCGAGGAAGACGTTCGTAGATTACAACGGGCAGTCGTGTTTTTTTTTTTTTTTTTTTTTTTTTTTTTTTTTTTTTTTTTAACTCACAGAAGAGTGTATATATATATACATGTAAAGAAACTTTAGTAGAGAAGAAATTAAAATTATAAAATAATTCGATCCGCGGAATATTAATTTGTAAGTTTTTACTAATGTTCGCTTGCAACAGCTATGCTGCGTGCGTGCGGCGGCGAGGAAGACGTTCGTAGATTACAACGGGCAGTCGTGTTTTTTTTTTTTTTTTTTTTTTTTTTTTTTTTTTTTTTTTAACTCACAGAAGAGTGTATATATATATACATGTAAAGAAACTTTAGTAGAGAAGAAATTAAAATTATAAAATAATTCGATCCGCGGAATATTAATTTGTAAGTTTTTACTAATGTTCGCTTGCAACAGCTATGCTGCGTGCGTGCGGCGGCGAGGAAGACGTTCGTAGATTACAACGGGCAGTCGTGTTTTTTTTTTTTTTTTTTTTTTTTTTTTTTTTTTTTTTTAACTCACAGAAGAGTGTATATATATATACATGTAAAGAAACTTTAGTAGAGAAGAAATTAAAATTATAAAATAATTCGATCCGCGGAATATTAATTTGTAAGTTTTTACTAATGTTCGCTTGCAACAGCTATGCTGCGTGCGTGCGGCGGCGAGGAAGACGTTCGTAGATTACAACGGGCAGTCGTGTTTTTTTTTTTTTTTTTTTTTTTTTTTTTTTTTTTTTTTTTAACTCACAGAAGAGTGTATATATATATACATGTAAAGAAACTTTAGTAGAGAAGAAATTAAAATTATAAAATAATTCGATCCGCGGAATATTAATTTGTAAGTTTTTACTAATGTTCGCTTGCAACAGCTATGCTGCGTGCGTGCGGCGGCGAGGAAGACGTTCGTAGATTACAACGGGCAGTCGTGTTTTTTTTTTTTTTTTTTTTTTTTTTTTTTTTTTTTTTTTTAACTCACAGAAGAGTGTATATATATATACATGTAAAGAAACTTTAGTAGAGAAGAAATTAAAATTATAAAATAATTCGATCCGCGGAATATTAATTTGTAAGTTTTTACTAATGTTCGCTTGCAACAGCTATGCTGCGTGCGTGCGGCGGCGAGGAAGACGTTCGTAGATTACAACGGGCAGTCGTGTTTTTTTTTTTTTTTTTTTTTTTTTTTTTTTTTTTTTTTTTTTTAACTCACAGAAGAGTGTATATATATATACATGTAAAGAAACTTTAGTAGAGAAGAAATTAAAATTATAAAATAATTCGATCCGCGGAATATTAATTTGTAAGTTTTTACTAATGTTCGCTTGCAACAGCTATGCTGCGTGCGTGCGGCGGCGAGGAAGACGTTCGTAGATTACAACGGGCAGTCGTGTTTTTTTTTTTTTTTTTTTTTTTTTTTTTTTTTTTTTTTTAACTCACAGAAGAGTGTATATATATATACATGTAAAGAAACTTTAGTAGAGAAGAAATTAAAATTATAAAATAATTCGATCCGCGGAATATTAATTTGTAAGTTTTTACTAATGTTCGCTTGCAACAGCTATGCTGCGTGCGTGCGGCGGCGAGGAAGACGTTCGTAGATTACAACGGGCAGTCGTGTTTTTTTTTTTTTTTTTTTTTTTTTTTTTTTTTTTTTTTTTAACTCACAGAAGAGTGTATATATATATACATGTAAAGAAACTTTAGTAGAGAAGAAATTAAAATTATAAAATAATTCGATCCGCGGAATATTAATTTGTAAGTTTTTACTAATGTTCGCTTGCAACAGCTATGCTGCGTGCGTGCGGCGGCGAGGAAGACGTTCGTAGATTACAACGGGCAGTCGTGTTTTTTTTTTTTTTTTTTTTTTTTTTTTTTTTTTTTTTTAACTCACAGAAGAGTGTATATATATATACATGTAAAGAAACTTTAGTAGAGAAGAAATTAAAATTATAAAATAATTCGATCCGCGGAATATTAATTTGTAAGTTTTTACTAATGTTCGCTTGCAACAGCTATGCTGCGTGCGTGCGGCGGCGAGGAAGACGTTCGTAGATTACAACGGGCAGTCGTGTTTTTTTTTTTTTTTTTTTTTTTTTAACTCACAGAAGAGTGTATATATATATACATGTAAAGAAACTTTAGTAGAGAAGAAATTAAAATTATAAAATAATTCGATCCGCGGAATATTAATTTGTAAGTTTTTACTAATGTTCGCTTGCAACAGCTATGCTGCGTGCGTGCGGCGGCGAGGAAGACGTTCGTAGATTACAACGGGCAGTCGTGTTTTTTTTTTTTTTTTTTTTTTTTTTTTTTTTTTTTTTTTTTTTTTAACTCACAGAAGAGTGTATATATATATACATGTAAAGAAACTTTAGTAGAGAAGAAATTAAAATTATAAAATAATTCGATCCGCGGAATATTAATTTGTAAGTTTTTACTAATGTTCGCTTGCAACAGCTATGCTGCGTGCGTGCGGCGGCGAGGAAGACGTTCGTAGATTACAACGGGCAGTCGTGTTTTGCGATGGCCGCCCAAGAGGCGCTCTGCTAGGTGGAATAAACGTATATTGCATACATTGTTTATAAATGTATATCGAAATACAGACGTCGGTATTTTACGTCTAAATTATAATAAAACCGAGATAGATTTATGGGAAAGTGACAGAATTAAAAGAGGCTTTAACGGCAACGAACCCCTGTTTTCAATATAGCTACGCAGTTTCCGTCAACAACGAATATTAATTACACTTCCTTTGAGCCGAAAGAAATGAGCGGAAAAAGTACGATGTTTTGAATACATATGTATCAGATACATATTCGTAAAAGGCGCGTTATCCTATCGTACTTGCGTGCGTGCGTGCGGCGGCGACGACGACGTTCGCGAAATACAAAAGATATATAGGGAGCGTGGTCCAGCTGGTGGCCACGGACAACGGCTTCTCCCGGAAAATTACTTGTACTCGCTGGTGCCCGGTCCTGCCTGCGAGAAGATGATTGCCGAGAGAGGTGAATCCTGTACTGGATGCGAAATCGCAGTTATTTCAAAATTTACCTGCCTTCCAACTCAATATTTGATACGTCAGAATGTTAAACTTCTTTCTTTGTTTGAATTTCAATAAGGTGGGCCGATCCCGGCGATACTGCAAAGCCGGGCCAACCCGTGACAGATGTGGAGCAAGCTCCTAACACTCCGTCATTTTCCAAAAATGAGTTTAATATTCTGGTGGTGCGATGCACCACGTATCAGATATTAAGCTGATAAGAACAGATACTACACTTTGATCTTAGCCAAAAGGCCGAGAAGCGATAAAGATTCCTCGATCGGGACGGTCTTTTATTCCGGACACCATTGTAATCAACGGGGAGCATTGTTAAATGTTTCTACGGCAATACGTCGAAACACGCGGTCCCCGCGAAACGCCTGAAATCCTGATCGGAAAGTGAGGTCTACCGTCGAATGCTTAAATATCGCGGGAAAGGAAACAATTGGCATCAAAGATAAAAAAATTTGAAATGTATCAACAGTTTTATTGTTACTGTACGTCCCCACCTAAAGGCACTTACCTGCACTCGCTGCAGGGTGATACGTAAATGTAAGAGAAAAAAATTAAATTCCTCACGTAAACACACGAGTTCCGTCAAATTGAGCAAAAAAGAAATGACGTCGTCTAAGAAACGAATAGACAGTCAGAGTTCGGTGCGAATTAAGTGGAATTGATAACGGTTACAATTTTTCACGTTGACGTTTCCATTGTTACGCGGTCTTTGTAAACAAAGTTAATATTTGTCTTTAAACAGTACGCGCTCACATGTACGCGACATTTAAAAATTTTCCCCATTTTTTAAATATATATTTATTTATTTAAATATATATAGAAGTAAAAAAAATGGTGGATTTTTTTTTTATTTTTTTTTTATTTATTTTTTTTTTTTTTAACTCACAGAAGAGTGTATATATATATACATGTAAAGAAACTTTAGTAGAGAAGAAATTAAAATTATAAAATAATTCGATCCGCGGAATATTAATTTGTAAGTTTTTACTAATGTTCGCTTGCAACAGCTATGCTGCGTGCGTGCGGCGGCGAGGAAGACGTTCGTAGATTACAACGGGCAGTCGTGTTTTTTTTTTTTTTTTTTTTTTTTTTTTAACTCACAGAAGAGTGTATATATATATACATGTAAAGAAACTTTAGTAGAGAAGAAATTAAAATTATAAAATAATTCGATCCGCGGAATATTAATTTGTAAGTTTTTACTAATGTTCGCTTGCAACAGCTATGCTGCGTGCGTGCGGCGGCGAGGAAGACGTTCGTAGATTACAACGGGCAGTCGTGTTTTTTTTTTTTTTTTTTTTTTTTTTTTTTTTTTTTTTTTTTTTTAACTCACAGAAGAGTGTATATATATATACATGTAAAGAAACTTTAGTAGAGAAGAAATTAAAATTATAAAATAATTCGATCCGCGGAATATTAATTTGTAAGTTTTTACTAATGTTCGCTTGCAATAGCTATGCTGCGTGCGTGCGGCGGCGAGGAAGACG
Organism: Zhengitettix transpicula; assembly: GCA_037074705.1. NCBI lineage: Eukaryota > Metazoa > Arthropoda > Insecta > Orthoptera > Tetrigidae > Zhengitettix > Zhengitettix transpicula. Next base: position 76,443 of record JAYJMR010000111.1, on the reverse strand, counting down.
TTCGTAGATTACAACGGGCAGTCGTGTTTTTTTTTTTTTTTTTTTTTTTTTTTTTTTTTTTTTTTTTTAACTCACAGAAGAGTGTATATATATATACATGTAAAGAAACTTTAGTAGAGAAGAAATTAAAATTATAAAATAATTCGATCCGCGGAATATTAATTTGTAAGTTTTTACTAATGTTCGCTTGCAACAGCTATGCTGCGTGCGTGCGGCGGCGAGGAAGACGTTCGTAGATTACAACGGGCAGTCGTGTTTTTTTTTTTTTTTTTTTTTTTTTTTTTTTTTTTTTTAACTCACAGAAGAGTGTATATATATATACATGTAAAGAAACTTTAGTAGAGAAGAAATTAAAATTATAAAATAATTCGATCCGCGGAATATTAATTTGTAAGTTTTTACTAATGTTCGCTTGCAACAGCTATGCTGCGTGCGTGCGGCGGCGAGGAAGACGTTCGTAGATTACAACGGGCAGTCGTGTTTTTTTTTTTTTTTTTTTTTTTTTTTTTTTTTTTTTTTTTTTAACTCACAGAAGAGTGTATATATATATACATGTAAAGAAACTTTAGTAGAGAAGAAATTAAAATTATAAAATAATTCGATCCGCGGAATATTAATTTGTAAGTTTTTACTAATGTTCGCTTGCAACAGCTATGCTGCGTGCGTGCGGCGGCGAGGAAGACGTTCGTAGATTACAACGGGCAGTCGTGTTTTTTTTTTTTTTTTTTTTTTTTTTTTTTTTTTTTTTTTTTTTTTTTTAACTCACAGAAGAGTGTATATATATATACATGTAAAGAAACTTTAGTAGAGAAGAAATTAAAATTATAAAATAATTCGATCCGCGGAATATTAATTTGTAAGTTTTTACTAATGTTCGCTTGCAATAGCTATGCTGCGTGCGTGCGGCGGCGAGGAAGACGTTCGTAGATTACAACGGGCAGTCGTGTTTTTTTTTTTTTTTTTTTTTTTTTTTTTTTTTTTTTTAACTCACAGAAGAGTGTATATATATATACATGTAAAGAAACTTTAGTAGAGAAGAAATTAAAATTATAAAATAATTCGATCCGCGGAATATTAATTTGTAAGTTTTTACTAATGTTCGCTTGCAACAGCTATGCTGCGTGCGTGCGGCGGCGAGGAAGACGTTCGTAGATTACAACGGGCAGTCGTGTTTTTTTTTTTTTTTTTTTTTTTTTTTTTTTTTTTTTTTTAACTCACAGAAGAGTGTATATATATATACATGTAAAGAAACTTTAGTAGAGAAGAAATTAAAATTATAAAATAATTCGATCCGCGGAATATTAATTTGTAAGTTTTTACTAATGTTCGCTTGCAACAGCTATGCTGCGTGCGTGCGGCGGCGAGGAAGACGTTCGTAGATTACAACGGGCAGTCGTGTTTTTTTTTTTTTTTTTTTTTTTTTTTTTAACTCACAGAAGAGTGTATATATATATACATGTAAAGAAACTTTAGTAGAGAAGAAATTAAAATTATAAAATAATTCGATCCGCGGAATATTAATTTGTAAGTTTTTACTAATGTTCGCTTGCAACAGCTATGCTGCGTGCGTGCGGCGGCGAGGAAGACGTTCGTAGATTACAACGGGCAGTCGTGTTTTTTTTTTTTTTTTTTTTTTTTTTTTTTTTTTTTTTTTTTTAACTCACAGAAGAGTGTATATATATATATATACATGTAAAGAAACTTTAGTAGAGAAGAAATTAAAATTATAAAATAATTCGATCCGCGGAATATTAATTTGTAAGTTTTTACTAATGTTCGCTTGCAATAGCTATGCTGCGTGCGTGCGGCGGCGAGGAAGACGTTCGTAGATTACAACGGGCAGTCGTGTTTTTTTTTTTTTTTTTTTTTTTTTTTTTAACTCACAGAAGAGTGTATATATATATACATGTAAAGAAACTTTAGTAGAGAAGAAATTAAAATTATAAAATAATTCGATCCGCGGAATATTAATTTGTAAGTTTTTACTAATGTTCGCTTGCAACAGCTATGCTGCGTGCGTGCGGCGGCGAGGAAGACGTTCGTAGATTACAACGGGCAGTCGTGTTTTTTTTTTTTTTTTTTTTTTTTTTTAACTCACAGAAGAGTGTATATATATATACATGTAAAGAAACTTTAGTAGAGAAGAAATTAAAATTATAAAATAATTCGATCCGCGGAATATTAATTTGTAAGTTTTTACTAATGTTCGCTTGCAATAGCTATGCTGCGTGCGTGCGGCGGCGAGGAAGACGTTCGTAGATTACAACGGGCAGTCGTGTTTTTTTTTTTTTTTTTTTTTTTTTTTTTTTTTTTTTTAACTCACAGAAGAGTGTATATATATATACATGTAAAGAAACTTTAGTAGAGAAGAAATTAAAATTATAAAATAATTCGATCCGCGGAATATTAATTTGTAAGTTTTTACTAATGTTCGCTTGCAACAGCTATGCTGCGTGCGTGCGGCGGCGAGGAAGACGTTCGTAGATTACAACGGGCAGTCGTGTTTTTTTTTTTTTTTTTTTTTTTTTTTTTTTTTTTTTTTTAACTCACAGAAGAGTGTATATATATATACATGTAAAGAAACTTTAGTAGAGAAGAAATTAAAATTATAAAATAATTCGATCCGCGGAATATTAATTTGTAAGTTTTTACTAATGTTCGCTTGCAACAGCTATGCTGCGTGCGTGCGGCGGCGAGGAAGACGTTCGTAGATTACAACGGGCAGTCGTGTTTTTTTTTTTTTTTTTTTTTTTTTTTTTAACTCACAGAAGAGTGTATATATATATACATGTAAAGAAACTTTAGTAGAGAAGAAATTAAAATTATAAAATAATTCGATCCGCGGAATATTAATTTGTAAGTTTTTACTAATGTTCGCTTGCAACAGCTATGCTGCGTGCGTGCGGCGGCGAGGAAGACGTTCGTAGATTACAACGGGCAGTCGTGTTTTTTTTTTTTTTTTTTTTTTTTTTTTTTTTTTTTTTTTAACTCACAGAAGAGTGTATATATATATACATGTAAAGAAACTTTAGTAGAGAAGAAATTAAAATTATAAAATAATTAGATCCGCGGAATATTAATTTGTAAGTTTTTACTAATGTTCGCTTGCAACAGCTATGCTGCGTGCGTGCGGCGGCGAGGAAGACGTTCGTAGATTACAACGGGCAGTCGTGTTTTTTTTTTTTTTTTTTTTTTTTTTTTTTTTTTTTTTTTTAACTCACAGAAGAGTGTATATATATATACATGTAAAGAAACTTTAGTAGAGAAGAAATTAAAATTATAAAATAATTCGATCCGCGGAATATTAATTTGTAAGTTTTTACTAATGTTCGCTTGCAACAGCTATGCTGCGTGCGTGCGGCGGCGAGGAAGACGTTCGTAGATTACAACGGGCAGTCGTGTTTTTTTTTTTTTTTTTTTTTTTTTTTTTTTTTTTTTTTTTTTAACTCACAGAAGAGTGTATATATATATACATGTAAAGAAACTTTAGTAGAGAAGAAATTAAAATTATAAAATAATTCGATCCGCGGAATATTAATTTGTAAGTTTTTACTAATGTTCGCTTGCAACAGCTATGCTGCGTGCGTGCGGCGGCGAGGAAGACGTTCGTAGATTACAACGGGCAGTCGTGTTTTTTTTTTTTTTTTTTTTTTTTTTTTTTTTTTTTTTTTTTTTAACTCACAGAAGAGTGTATATATATATACATGTAAAGAAACTTTAGTAGAGAAGAAATTAAAATTATAAAATAATTCGATCCGCGGAATATTAATTTGTAAGTTTTTACTAATGTTCGCTTGCAACAGCTATGCTGCGTGCGTGCGGCGGCGAGGAAGACGTTCGTAGATTACAACGGGCAGTCGTGTTTTTTTTTTTTTTTTTTTTTTTTTTTTTTTTTTTTTTTTTTTAACTCACAGAAGAGTGTATATATATATACATGTAAAGAAACTTTAGTAGAGAAGAAATTAAAATTATAAAATAATTCGATCCGCGGAATATTAATTTGTAAGTTTTTACTAATGTTCGCTTGCAACAGCTATGCTGCGTGCGTGCGGCGGCGAGGAAGACGTTCGTAGATTACAACGGGCAGTCGTGTTTTTTTTTTTTTTTTTTTTTTTTTTTTTTTTTTTTTTTTTAACTCACAGAAGAGTGTATATATATATACATGTAAAGAAACTTTAGTAGAGAAGAAATTAAAATTATAAAATAATTCGATCCGCGGAATATTAATTTGTAAGTTTTTACTAATGTTCGCTTGCAACAGCTATGCTGCGTGCGTGCGGCGGCGAGGAAGACGTTCGTAGATTACAACGGGCAGTCGTGTTTTTTTTTTTTTTTTTTTTTTTTTTTTTTTTTTTTTTTAACTCACAGAAGAGTGTATATATATATACATGTAAAGAAACTTTAGTAGAGAAGAAATTAAAATTATAAAATAATTCGATCCGCGGAATATTAATTTGTAAGTTTTTACTAATGTTCGCTTGCAACAGCTATGCTGCGTGCGTGCGGCGGCGAGGAAGACGTTCGTAGATTACAACGGGCAGTCGTGTTTTTTTTTTTTTTTTTTTTTTTTTTTTTTTTTTTTTTTTTTTTTAACTCACAGAAGAGTGTATATATATATACATGTAAAGAAACTTTAGTAGAGAAGAAATTAAAATTATAAAATAATTCGATCCGCGGAATATTAATTTGTAAGTTTTTACTAATGTTCGCTTGCAACAGCTATGCTGCGTGCGTGCGGCGGCGAGGAAGACGTTCGTAGATTACAACGGGCAGTCGTGTTTTTTTTTTTTTTTTTTTTTTTTTTTTTTTTTTTTTTTTTTTTTTAACTCACAGAAGAGTGTATATATATATACATGTAAAGAAACTTTAGTAGAGAAGAAATTAAAATTATAAAATAATTCGATCCGCGGAATATTAATTTGTAAGTTTTTACTAATGTTCGCTTGCAACAGCTATGCTGCGTGCGTGCGGCGGCGAGGAAGACGTTCGTAGATTACAACGGGCAGTCGTGTTTTTTTTTTTTTTTTTTTTTTTTTTTTTTTTTTTTTTTTTTTTAACTCACAGAAGAGTGTATATATATATACATGTAAAGAAACTTTAGTAGAGAAGAAATTAAAATTATAAAATAATTCGATCCGCGGAATATTAATTTGTAAGTTTTTACTAATGTTCGCTTGCAACAGCTATGCTGCGTGCGTGCGGCGGCGAGGAAGACGTTCGTAGATTACAACGGGCAGTCGTGTTTTTTTTTTTTTTTTTTTTTTTTTTTTTTTTTTTTTTTTTTTAACTCACAGAAGAGTGTATATATATATACATGTAAAGAAACTTTAGTAGAGAAGAAATTAAAATTATAAAATAATTCGATCCGCGGAATATTAATTTGTAAGTTTTTACTAATGTTCGCTTGCAACAGCTATGCTGCGTGCGTGCGGCGGCGAGGAAGACGTTCGTAGATTACAACGGGCAGTCGTGTTTTTTTTTTTTTTTTTTTTTTTTTTTTTTTTTTTTTTTTTAACTCACAGAAGAGTGTATATATATATACATGTAAAGAAACTTTAGTAGAGAAGAAATTAAAATTATAAAATAATTCGATCCGCGGAATATTAATTTGTAAGTTTTTACTAATGTTCGCTTGCAACAGCTATGCTGCGTGCGTGCGGCGGCGAGGAAGACGTTCGTAGATTACAACGGGCAGTCGTGTTTTTTTTTTTTTTTTTTTTTTTTTTTTTTTTTTTTTTTAACTCACAGAAGAGTGTATATATATATACATGTAAAGAAACTTTAGTAGAGAAGAAATTAAAATTATAAAATAATTCGATCCGCGGAATATTAATTTGTAAGTTTTTACTAATGTTCGCTTGCAACAGCTATGCTGCGTGCGTGCGGCGGCGAGGAAGACGTTCGTAGATTACAACGGGCAGTCGTGTTTTTTTTTTTTTTTTTTTTTTTTTTTTTTTTTTTTTTTTTTTTTTTTTTTTAACTCACAGAAGAGTGTATATATATATACATGTAAAGAAACTTTAGTAGAGAAGAAATTAAAATTATAAAATAATTCGATCCGCGGAATATTAATTTGTAAGTTTTTACTAATGTTCGCTTGCAACAGCTATGCTGCGTGCGTGCGGCGGCGAGGAAGACGTTCGTAGATTACAACGGGCAGTCGTGTTTTTTTTTTTTTTTTTTTTTTTTTTTTTTTTTTTTTTTTTTTTTTTAACTCACAGAAGAGTGTATATATATATACATGTAAAGAAACTTTAGTAGAGAAGAAATTAAAATTATAAAATAATTCGATCCGCGGAATATTAATTTGTAAGTTTTTACTAATGTTCGCTTGCAACAGCTATGCTGCGTGCGTGCGGCGGCGAGGAAGACGTTCGTAGATTACAACGGGCAGTCGTGTTTTGCGATGGCCGCCCAAGAGGCGCTCTGCTAGGTGGAATAAACGTATATTGCATACATTGTTTATAAATGTATATCGAAATACAGACGTCGGTATTTTACGTCTAAATTATAATAAAACCGAGATAGATTTATGGGAAAGTGACAGAATTAAAAGAGGCTTTAACGGCAACGAACCCCTGTTTTCAATATAGCTACGCAGTTTCCGTCAACAACGAATATTAATTACACTTCCTTTGAGCCGAAAGAAATGAGCGGAAAAAGTACGATGTTTTGAATACATATGTATCAGATACATATTCGTAAAAGGCGCGTTATCCTATCGTACTTGCGTGCGTGCGTGCGGCGGCGACGACGACGTTCGCGAAATACAAAAGATATATAGGGAGCGTGGTCCAGCTGGTGGCCACGGACAACGGCTTCTCCCGGAAAATTACTTGTACTCGCTGGTGCCCGGTCCTGCCTGCGAGAAGATGATTGCCGAGAGAGGTGAATCCTGTACTGGATGCGAAATCGCAGTTATTTCAAAATTTACCTGCCTTCCAACTCAATATTTGATACGTCAGAATGTTAAACTTCTTTCTTTGTTTGAATTTCAATAAGGTGGGCCGATCCCGGCGATACTGCAAAGCCGGGCCAACCCGTGACAGATGTGGAGCAAGCTCCTAACACTCCGTCATTTTCCAAAAATGAGTTTAATATTCTGGTGGTGCGATGCACCACGTATCAGATATTAAGCTGATAAGAACAGATACTACACTTTGATCTTAGCCAAAAGGCCGAGAAGCGATAAAGATTCCTCGATCGGGACGGTCTTTTATTCCGGACACCATTGTAATCAACGGGGAGCATTGTTAAATGTTTCTACGGCAATACGTCGAAACACGCGGTCCCCGCGAAACGCCTGAAATCCTGATCGGAAAGTGAGGTCTACCGTCGAATGCTTAAATATCGCGGGAAAGGAAACAATTGGCATCAAAGATAAAAAAATTTGAAATGTATCAACAGTTTTATTGTTACTGTACGTCCCCACCTAAAGGCACTTACCTGCACTCGCTGCAGGGTGATACGTAAATGTAAGAGAAAAAAATTAAATTCCTCACGTAAACACACGAGTTCCGTCAAATTGAGCAAAAAAGAAATGACGTCGTCTAAGAAACGAATAGACAGTCAGAGTTCGGTGCGAATTAAGTGGAATTGATAACGGTTACAATTTTTCACGTTGACGTTTCCATTGTTACGCGGTCTTTGTAAACAAAGTTAATATTTGTCTTTAAACAGTACGCGCTCACATGTACGCGACATTTAAAAATTTTCCCCATTTTTTAAATATATATTTATTTATTTAAATATATATAGAAGTAAAAAAAAATGGTGGATTTTTTTTTTATTTTTTTTTTATTTATTTTTTTTTTTTTTAACTCACAGAAGAGTGTATATATATATACATGTAAAGAAACTTTAGTAGAGAAGAAATTAAAATTATAAAATAATTCGATCCGCGGAATATTAATTTGTAAGTTTTTACTAATGTTCGCTTGCAACAGCTATGCTGCGTGCGTGCGGCGGCGAGGAAGACGTTCGTAGATTACAACGGGCAGTCGTGTTTTTTTTTTTTTTTTTTTTTTTTTTTTAACTCACAGAAGAGTGTATATATATATACATGTAAAGAAACTTTAGTAGAGAAGAAATTAAAATTATAAAATAATTCGATCCGCGGAATATTAATTTGTAAGTTTTTACTAATGTTCGCTTGCAACAGCTATGCTGCGTGCGTGCGGCGGCGAGGAAGACGTTCGTAGATTACAACGGGCAGTCGTGTTTTTTTTTTTTTTTTTTTTTTTTTTTTTTTTTTTTTTTTTTTTTTTTTTAACTCACAGAAGAGTGTATATATATATACATGTAAAGAAACTTTAGTAGAGAAGAAATTAAAATTATAAAATAATTCGATCCGCGGAATATTAATTTGTAAGTTTTTACTAATGTTCGCTTGCAATAGCTATGCTGCGTGCGTGCGGCGGCGAGGAAGACGTTCGTAGATTACAACGGGCAGTCGTGTTTTTTTTTTTTTTTTTTTTTTTTTTTTTTTTTTTTTTTTTTTTTTAACTCACAGAAGAGTGTATATATATATACATGTAAAGAAACTTTAGTAGAGAAGAAATTAAAATTATAAAATAATTCGATCCGCGGAATATTAATTTGTAAGTTTTTACTAATGTTCGCTTGCAACAGCTATGCTGCGTGCGTGCGGCGGCGAGGAAGACGTTCGTAGATTACAACGGGCAGTCGTGTTTTTTTTTTTTTTTTTTTTTTTTTTTTTTTTTTTTTTTTAACTCACAGAAGAGTGTATATATATATACATGTAAAGAAACTTTAGTAGAGAAGAAATTAAAATTATAAAATAATTCGATCCGCGGAATATTAATTTGTAAGTTTTTACTAATGTTCGCTTGCAACAGCTATGCTGCGTGCGTGCGGCGGCGAGGAAGACGTTCGTAGATTACAACGGGCAGTCGTGTTTTTTTTTTTTTTTTTTTTTTTTTTTTTTTTTTTTTTTTTTTAACTCACAGAAGAGTGTATATATATATACATGTAAAGAAACTTTAGTAGAGAAGAAATTAAAATTATAAAATAATTCGATCCGCGGAATATTAATTTGTAAGTTTTTACTAATGTTCGCTTGCAACAGCTATGCTGCGTGCGTGCGGCGGCGAGGAAGACGTTCGTAGATTACAACGGGCAGTCGTGTTTTTTTTTTTTTTTTTTTTTTTTAACTCACAGAAGAGTGTATATATATATACATGTAAAGAAACTTTAGTAGAGAAGAAATTAAAATTATAAAATAATTCGATCCGCGGAATATTAATTTGTAAGTTTTTACTAATGTTCGCTTGCAATAGCTATGCTGCGTGCGTGCGGCGGCGAGGAAGACGTTCGTAGATTACAACGGGCAGTCGTGTTTTTTTTTTTTTTTTTTTTTTTTAACTCACAGAAGAGTGTATATATATATACATGTAAAGAAACTTTAGTAGAGAAGAAATTAAAATTATAAAATAATTCGATCCGCGGAATATTAATTTGTAAGTTTTTACTAATGTTCGCTTGCAACAGCTATGCTGCGTGCGTGCGGCGGCGAGGAAGACGTTCGTAGATTACAACGGGCAGTCGTGTTTTTTTTTTTTTTTTTTTTTTTAACTCACAGAAGAGTGTATATATATATACATGTAAAGAAACTTTAGTAGAGAAGAAATTAAAATTATAAAATAATTCGATCCGCGGAATATTAATTTGTAAGTTTTTACTAATGTTCGCTTGCAACAGCTATGCTGCGTGCGTGCGGCGGCGAGGAAGACGTTCGTAGATTACAACGGGCAGTCGTGTTTTTTTTTTTTTTTTTTTTTTTTTTTTAACTCACAGAAGAGTGTATATATATATACATGTAAAGAAACTTTAGTAGAGAAGAAATTAAAATTATAAAATAATTCGATCCGCGGAATATTAATTTGTAAGTTTTTACTAATGTTCGCTTGCAACAGCTATGCTGCGTGCGTGCGGCGGCGAGGAAGACGTTCGTAGATTACAACGGGCAGTCGTGTTTTTTTTTTTTTTTTTTTTTTTTTTTTTTTTTTTTTTTTTTTAACTCACAGAAGAGTGTATATATATATATATACATGTAAAGAAACTTTAGTAGAGAAGAAATTAAAATTATAAAATAATTCGATCCGCGGAATATTAATTTGTAAGTTTTTACTAATGTTCGCTTGCAATAGCTATGCTGCGTGCGTGCGGCGGCGAGGAAGACGTTCGTAGATTACAACGGGCAGTCGTGTTTTTTTTTTTTTTTTTTTTTTTTTTTTTTTTTTTTTTTTTTTAACTCACAGAAGAGTGTATATATATATACATGTAAAGAAACTTTAGTAGAGAAGAAATTAAAATTATAAAATAATTCGATCCGCGGAATATTAATTTGTAAGTTTTTACTAATGTTCGCTTGCAACAGCTATGCTGCGTGCGTGCGGCGGCGAGGAAGACGTTCGTAGATTACAACGGGCAGTCGTGTTTTTTTTTTTTTTTTTTTTTTTTTTTTTTTTTTTTTTTAACTCACAGAAGAGTGTATATATATATACATGTAAAGAAACTTTAGTAGAGAAGAAATTAAAATTATAAAATAATTCGATCCGCGGAATATTAATTTGTAAGTTTTTACTAATGTTCGCTTGCAACAGCTATGCTGCGTGCGTGCGGCGGCGAGGAAGACGTTCGTAGATTACAACGGGCAGTCGTGTTTTTATTTTTTTATTTTTTTTTTTTTTAACTCACAGAAGAGTGTATATATATATACATGTAAAGAAACTTTAGTAGAGAAGAAATTAAAATTATAAAATAATTCGATCCGCGGAATATTAATTTGTAAGTTTTTACTAATGTTCGCTTGCAACAGCTATGCTGCGTGCGTGCGGCGGCGAGGAAGACGTTCGTAGATTACAACGGGCAGTCGTGTTTTTTTTTTTTTTTTTTTTTTTTTTTTTTTTTTTTTTAACTCACAGAAGAGTGTATATATATATACATGTAAAGAAACTTTAGTAGAGAAGAAATTAAAATTATAAAATAATTCGATCCGCGGAATATTAATTTGTAAGTTTTTACTAATGTTCGCTTGCAACAGCTATGCTGCGTGCGTGCGGCGGCGAGGAAGACGTTCGTAGATTACAACGGGCAGTCGTGTTTTTTTTTTTTTTTTTTTTTTTTTTTTTTTTTTTTTTTTAACTCACAGAAGAGTGTATATATATATACATGTAAAGAAACTTTAGTAGAGAAGAAATTAAAATTATAAAATAATTCGATCCGCGGAATATTAATTTGTAAGTTTTTACTAATGTTCGCTTGCAACAGCTATGCTGCGTGCGTGCGGCGGCGAGGAAGACGTTCGTAGATTACAACGGGCAGTCGTGTTTTTTTTTTTTTTTTTTTTTTTTTTTTTTTTTTTTTTTTAACTCACAGAAGAGTGTATATATATATACATGTAAAGAAACTTTAGTAGAGAAGAAATTAAAATTATAAAATAATTCGATCCGCGGAATATTAATTTGTAAGTTTTTACTAATGTTCGCTTGCAACAGCTATGCTGCGTGCGTGCGGCGGCGAGGAAGACGTTCGTAGATTACAACGGGCAGTCGTGTTTTTTTTTTTTTTTTTTTTTTTTTTTTTTTTTTTTTTTTTTTTTTTTTAACTCACAGAAGAGTGTATATATATATACATGTAAAGAAACTTTAGTAGAGAAGAAATTAAAATTATAAAATAATTCGATCCGCGGAATATTAATTTGTAAGTTTTTACTAATGTTCGCTTGCAACAGCTATGCTGCGTGCGTGCGGCGGCGAGGAAGACGTTCGTAGATTACAACGGGCAGTCGTGTTTTTTTTTTTTTTTTTTTTTTTTTTTTTTTTTTTTTTTTTTTTTTAACTCACAGAAGAGTGTATATATATATACATGTAAAGAAACTTTAGTAGAGAAGAAATTAAAATTATAAAATAATTCGATCCGCGGAATATTAATTTGTAAGTTTTTACTAATGTTCGCTTGCAACAGCTATGCTGCGTGCGTGCGGCGGCGAGGAAGACGTTCGTAGATTACAACGGGCAGTCGTGTTTTTTTTTTTTTTTTTTTTTTTTTTTTTTTTTTTTTTTTTTAACTCACAGAAGAGTGTATATATATATACATGTAAAGAAACTTTAGTAGAGAAGAAATTAAAATTATAAAATAATTCGATCCGCGGAATATTAATTTGTAAGTTTTTACTAATGTTCGCTTGCAACAGCTATGCTGCGTGCGTGCGGCGGCGAGGAAGACGTTCGTAGATTACAACGGGCAGTCGTGTTTTTTTTTTTTTTTTTTTTTTTTTTTTTTTTTTTTTTTTAACTCACAGAAGAGTGTATATATATATACATGTAAAGAAACTTTAGTAGAGAAGAAATTAAAATTATAAAATAATTCGATCCGCGGAATATTAATTTGTAAGTTTTTACTAATGTTCGCTTGCAACAGCTATGCTGCGTGCGTGCGGCGGCGAGGAAGACGTTCGTAGATTACAACGGGCAGTCGTGTTTTTTTTTTTTTTTTTTTTTTTTTTTTTTTTTTTTTTTTTTTTTAACTCACAGAAGAGTGTATATATATATACATGTAAAGAAACTTTAGTAGAGAAGAAATTAAAATTATAAAATAATTCGATCCGCGGAATATTAATTTGTAAGTTTTTACTAATGTTCGCTTGCAACAGCTATGCTGCGTGCGTGCGGCGGCGAGGAAGACGTTCGTAGATTACAACGGGCAGTCGTGTTTTTTTTTTTTTTTTTTTTTTTTTTTTTTTTTTTTTTTTTTTAACTCACAGAAGAGTGTATATATATATACATGTAAAGAAACTTTAGTAGAGAAGAAATTAAAATTATAAAATAATTCGATCCGCGGAATATTAATTTGTAAGTTTTTACTAATGTTCGCTTGCAACAGCTATGCTGCGTGCGTGCGGCGGCGAGGAAGACGTTCGTAGATTACAACGGGCAGTCGTGTTTTGCGATGGCCGCCCAAGAGGCGCTCTGCTAGGTGGAATAAACGTATATTGCATACATTGTTTATAAATGTATATCGAAATACAGACGTCGGTATTTTACGTCTAAATTATAATAAAACCGAGATAGATTTATGGGAAAGTGACAGAATTAAAAGAGGCTTTAACGGCAACGAACCCCTGTTTTCAATATAGCTACGCAGTTTCCGTCAACAACGAATATTAATTACACTTCCTTTGAGCCGAAAGAAATGAGCGGAAAAAGTACGATGTTTTGAATACATATGTATCAGATACATATTCGTAAAAGGCGCGTTATCCTATCGTACTTGCGTGCGTGCGTGCGGCGGCGACGACGACGTTCGCGAAATACAAAAGATATATAGGGAGCGTGGTCCAGCTGGTGGCCACGGACAACGGCTTCTCCCGGAAAATTACTTGTACTCGCTGGTGCCCGGTCCTGCCTGCGAGAAGATGATTGCCGAGAGAGGTGAATCCTGTACTGGATGCGAAATCGCAGTTATTTCAAAATTTACCTGCCTTCCAACTCAATATTTGATACGTCAGAATGTTAAACTTCTTTCTTTGTTTGAATTTCAATAAGGTGGGCCGATCCCGGCGATACTGCAAAGCCGGGCCAACCCGTGACAGATGTGGAGCAAGCTCCTAACACTCCGTCATTTTCCAAAAATGAGTTTAATATTCTGGTGGTGCGATGCACCACGTATCAGATATTAAGCTGATAAGAACAGATACTACACTTTGATCTTAGCCAAAAGGCCGAGAAGCGATAAAGATTCCTCGATCGGGACGGTCTTTTATTCCGGACACCATTGTAATCAACGGGGAGCATTGTTAAATGTTTCTACGGCAATACGTCGAAACACGCGGTCCCCGCGAAACGCCTGAAATCCTGATCGGAAAGTGAGGTCTACCGTCGAATGCTTAAATATCGCGGGAAAGGAAACAATTGGCATCAAAGATAAAAAAATTTGAAATGTATCAACAGTTTTATTGTTACTGTACGTCCCCACCTAAAGGCACTTACCTGCACTCGCTGCAGGGTGATACGTAAATGTAAGAGAAAAAAATTAAATTCCTCACGTAAACACACGAGTTCCGTCAAATTGAGCAAAAAAGAAATGACGTCGTCTAAGAAACGAATAGACAGTCAGAGTTCGGTGCGAATTAAGTGGAATTGATAACGGTTACAATTTTTCACGTTGACGTTTCCATTGTTACGCGGTCTTTGTAAACAAAGTTAATATTTGTCTTTAAACAGTACGCGCTCACATGTACGCGACATTTAAAAATTTTCCCCATTTTTTAAATATATATTTATTTATTTAAATATATATAGAAGTAAAAAAAAATGGTGGATTTTTTTTTAATTTTTTTTTTATTTATTTTTTTTTTTTTTAACTCACAGAAGAGTGTATATATATATACATGTAAAGAAACTTTAGTAGAGAAGAAATTAAAATTATAAAATAATTCGATCCGCGGAATATTAATTTGTAAGTTTTTACTAATGTTCGCTTGCAACAGCTATGCTGCGTGCGTGCGGCGGCGAGGAAGACGTTCGTAGATTACAACGGGCAGTCGTGTTTTTTTTTTTTTTTTTTTTTTTTTTTAACTCACAGAAGAGTGTATATATATATACATGTAAAGAAACTTTAGTAGAGAAGAAATTAAAATTATAAAATAATTCGATCCGCGGAATATTAATTTGTAAGTTTTTACTAATGTTCGCTTGCAACAGCTATGCTGCGTGCGTGCGGCGGCGAGGAAGACGTTCGTAGATTACAACGGGCAGTCGTGTTTTTTTTTTTTTTTTTTTTTTTTTTTTTTTTTTTTTTTTTTTTTTTAACTCACAGAAGAGTGTATATATATATACATGTAAAGAAACTTTAGTAGAGAAGAAATTAAAATTATAAAATAATTCGATCCGCGGAATATTAATTTGTAAGTTTTTACTAATGTTCGCTTGCAATAGCTATGCTGCGTGCGTGCGGCGGCGAGGAAGACGTTCGTAGATTACAACGGGCAGTCGTGTTTTTTTTTTTTTTTTTTTTTTTTTTTTTTTTTTTTTTTTAACTCACAGAAGAGTGTATATATATATACATGTAAAGAAACTTTAGTAGAGAAGAAATTAAAATTATAAAATAATTCGATCCGCGGAATATTAATTTGGTTTTTACTAATGTTCGCTTGCAACAGCTATGCTGCGTGCGTGCGGCGGCGAGGAAGACGTTCGTAGATTACAACGGGCAGTCGTGTTTTTTTTTTTTTTTTTTTTTTTTTTTTTTTTTTAACTCACAGAAGAGTGTATATATATATACATGTAAAGAAACTTTAGTAGAGAAGAAATTAAAATTATAAAATAATTCGATCCGCGGAATATTAATTTGTAAGTTTTTACTAATGTTCGCTTGCAACAGCTATGCTGCGTGCGTGCGGCGGCGAGGAAGACGTTCGTAGATTACAACGGGCAGTCGTGTTTTTTTTTTTTTTTTTTTTTTTTTTTTTTTTTTTTTTTTTTTAACTCACAGAAGAGTGTATATATATATACATGTAAAGAAACTTTAGTAGAGAAGAAATTAAAATTATAAAATAATTCGATCCGCGGAATATTAATTTGTAAGTTTTTACTAATGTTCGCTTGCAACAGCTATGCTGCGTGCGTGCGGCGGCGAGGAAGACGTTCGTAGATTACAACGGGCAGTCGTGTTTTTTTTTTTTTTTTTTTTTTTTTTTTTTTTTTTTTTTTTTTTTTTTTTTTAACTCACAGAAGAGTGTATATATATATACATGTAAAGAAACTTTAGTAGAGAAGAAATTAAAATTATAAAATAATTCGATCCGCGGAATATTAATTTGTAAGTTTTTACTAATGTTCGCTTGCAACAGCTATGCTGCGTGCGTGCGGCGGCGAGGAAGACGTTCGTAGATTACAACGGGCAGTCGTGTTTTTTTTTTTTTTTTTTTTTTTTTTTTTTTTTTTTTTTTAACTCACAGAAGAGTGTATATATATATACATGTAAAGAAACTTTAGTAGAGAAGAAATTAAAATTATAAAATAATTCGATCCGCGGAATATTAATTTGTAAGTTTTTACTAATGTTCGCTTGCAACAGCTATGCTGCGTGCGTGCGGCGGCGAGGAAGACGTTCGTAGATTACAACGGGCAGTCGTGTTTTTTTTTTTTTTTTTTTTTTTTTTAACTCACAGAAGAGTGTATATATATATACATGTAAAGAAACTTTAGTAGAGAAGAAATTAAAATTATAAAATAATTCGATCCGCGGAATATTAATTTGTAAGTTTTTACTAATGTTCGCTTGCAACAGCTATGCTGCGTGCGTGCGGCGGCGAGGAAGACGTTCGTAGATTACAACGGGCAGTCGTGTTTTTTTTTTTTTTTTTTTTTTTTTTTTTTTTTTTTTTTTTTTTTTAACTCACAGAAGAGTGTATATATATACATGTAAAGAAACTTTAGTAGAGAAGAAATTAAAATTATAAAATAATTCGATCCGCGGAATATTAATTTGTAAGTTTTTACTAATGTTCGCTTGCAATAGCTATGCTGCGTGCGTGCGGCGGCGAGGAAGACGTTCGTAGATTACAACGGGCAGTCGTGTTTTTTTTTTTTTTTTTTTTTTTTTTTTTAACTCACAGAAGAGTGTATATATATATACATGTAAAGAAACTTTAGTAGAGAAGAAATTAAAATTATAAAATAATTCGATCCGCGGAATATTAATTTGTAAGTTTTTACTAATGTTCGCTTGCAACAGCTATGCTGCGTGCGTGCGGCGGCGAGGAAGACGTTCGTAGATTACAACGGGCAGTCGTGTTTTTTTTTTTTTTTTTTTTTTTTTTTTTTTTTTTTTTTTTTTAACTCACAGAAGAGTGTATATATATATACATGTAAAGAAACTTTAGTAGAGAAGAAATTAAAATTATAAAATAATTCGATCCGCGGAATATTAATTTGTAAGTTTTTACTAATGTTCGCTTGCAACAGCTATGCTGCGTGCGTGCGGCGGCGAGGAAGACGTTCGTAGATTACAACGGGCAGTCGTGTTTTTTTTTTTTTTTTTTTTTTTTTTTTTTTTTTTTTTAACTCACAGAAGAGTGTATATATATATACATGTAAAGAAACTTTAGTAGAGAAGAAATTAAAATTATAAAATAATTCGATCCGCGGAATATTAATTTGTAAGTTTTTACTAATGTTCGCTTGCAACAGCTATGCTGCGTGCGTGCGGCGGCGAGGAAGACGTTCGTAGATTACAACGGGCAGTCGTGTTTTTTTTTTTTTTTTTTTTTTTTTTTTTTTTTTTTAACTCACAGAAGAGTGTATATATATATACATGTAAAGAAACTTTAGTAGAGAAGAAATTAAAATTATAAAATAATTCGATCCGCGGAATATTAATTTGTAAGTTTTTACTAATGTTCGCTTGCAACAGCTATGCTGCGTGCGTGCGGCGGCGAGGAAGACGTTCGTAGATTACAACGGGCAGTCGTGTTTTTTTTTTTTTTTTTTTTTTTAACTCACAGAAGAGTGTATATATATATACATGTAAAGAAACTTTAGTAGAGAAGAAATTAAAATTATAAAATAATTCGATCCGCGGAATATTAATTTGTAAGTTTTTACTAATGTTCGCTTGCAACAGCTATGCTGCGTGCGTGCGGCGGCGAGGAAGACGTTCGTAGATTACAACGGGCAGTCGTGTTTTTTTTTTTTTTTTTTTTTTTTTTTTTTTTTTTTTTAACTCACAGAAGAGTGTATATATATATACATGTAAAGAAACTTTAGTAGAGAAGAAATTAAAATTATAAAATAATTCGATCCGCGGAATATTAATTTGTAAGTTTTTACTAATGTTCGCTTGCAACAGCTATGCTGCGTGCGTGCGGCGGCGAGGAAGACGTTCGTAGATTACAACGGGCAGTCGTGTTTTTTTTTTTTTTTTTTTTTTTAACTCACAGAAGAGTGTATATATATATACATGTAAAGAAACTTTAGTAGAGAAGAAATTAAAATTATAAAATAATTCGATCCGCGGAATATTAATTTGTAAGTTTTTACTAATGTTCGCTTGCAACAGCTATGCTGCGTGCGTGCGGCGGCGAGGAAGACGTTCGTAGATTACAACGGGCAGTCGTGTTTTTTTTTTTTTTTTTTTTTTTTTTTTTTTTTTTTTTAACTCACAGAAGAGTGTATATATATATACATGTAAAGAAACTTTAGTAGAGAAGAAATTAAAATTATAAAATAATTCGATCCGCGGAATATTAATTTGTAAGTTTTTACTAATGTTCGCTTGCAACAGCTATGCTGCGTGCGTGCGGCGGCGAGGAAGACGTTCGTAGATTACAACGGGCAGTCGTGTTTTTTTTTTTTTTTTTTTTTTTTTTTTTTTTTTTTTAACTCACAGAAGAGTGTATATATATATACATGTAAAGAAACTTTAGTAGAGAAGAAATTAAAATTATAAAATAATTCGATCCGCGGAATATTAATTTGTAAGTTTTTACTAATGTTCGCTTGCAACAGCTATGCTGCGTGCGTGCGGCGGCGAGGAAGACGTTCGTAGATTACAACGGGCAGTCGTGTTTTTTTTTTTTTTTTTTTTTTTTTTTTTTTTTTTTTTAACTCACAGAAGAGTGTATATATATATACATGTAAAGAAACTTTAGTAGAGAAGAAATTAAAATTATAAAATAATTCGATCCGCGGAATATTAATTTGTAAGTTTTTACTAATGTTCGCTTGCAACAGCTATGCTGCGTGCGTGCGGCGGCGAGGAAGACGTTCGTAGATTACAACGGGCAGTCGTGTTTTTTTTTTTTTTTTTTTTTTTTTTTTTTTTTTTTTAACTCACAGAAGAGTGTATATATATATACATGTAAAGAAACTTTAGTAGAGAAGAAATTAAAATTATAAAATAATTCGATCCGCGGAATATTAATTTGTAAGTTTTTACTAATGTTCGCTTGCAACAGCTATGCTGCGTGCGTGCGGCGGCGAGGAAGACGTTCGTAGATTACAACGGGCAGTCGTGTTTTTTTTTTTTTTTTTTTTTTTTTTTTTTTTTTTTAACTCACAGAAGAGTGTATATATATATACATGTAAAGAAACTTTAGTAGAGAAGAAATTAAAATTATAAAATAATTCGATCCGCGGAATATTAATTTGTAAGTTTTTACTAATGTTCGCTTGCAACAGCTATGCTGCGTGCGTGCGGCGGCGAGGAAGACGTTCGTAGATTACAACGGGCAGTCGTGTTTTTTTTTTTTTTTTTTTTTTTTTTTTTTTTTTTTTAACTCACAGAAGAGTGTATATATATATACATGTAAAGAAACTTTAGTAGAGAAGAAATTAAAATTATAAAATAATTCGATCCGCGGAATATTAATTTGTAAGTTTTTACTAATGTTCGCTTGCAACAGCTATGCTGCGTGCGTGCGGCGGCGAGGAAGACGTTCGTAGATTACAACGGGCAGTCGTGTTTTTTTTTTTTTTTTTTTTTTTTTTTTTTTTTTTTTAACTCACAGAAGAGTGTATATATATATCCATGTAAAGAAACTTTAGTAGAGAAGAAATTAAAATTATAAAATAATTCGATCCGCGGAATATTAATTTGTAAGTTTTTACTAATGTTCGCTTGCAACAGCTATGCTGCGTGCGTGCGGCGGCGAGGAAGACGTTCGTAGATTACAACGGGCAGTCGTGTTTTTTTTTTTTTTTTTTTTTAACTCACAGAAGAGTGTATATATATATACATGTAAAGAAACTTTAGTAGAGAAGAAATTAAAATTATAAAATAATTCGATCCGCGGAATATTAATTTGTAAGTTTTTACTAATGTTCGCTTGCAACAGCTATGCTGCGTGCGTGCGGCGGCGAGGAAGACGTTCGTAGATTACAACGGGCAGTCGTGTTTTTTTTTTTTTTTTTTTTTTTAACTCACAGAAGAGTGTATATATATATACATGTAAAGAAACTTTAGTAGAGAAGAAATTAAAATTATAAAATAATTCGATCCGCGGAATATTAATTTGTAAGTTTTTACTAATGTTCGCTTGCAACAGCTATGCTGCGTGCGTGCGGCGGCGAGGAAGACGTTCGTAGATTACAACGGGCAGTCGTGTTTTTTTTTTTTTTTTTTTTTAACTCACAGAAGAGTGTATATATATATACATGTAAAGAAACTTTAGTAGAGAAGAAATTAAAATTATAAAATAATTCGATCCGCGGAATATTAATTTGTAAGTTTTTACTAATGTTCGCTTGCAACAGCTATGCTGCGTGCGTGCGGCGGCGAGGAAGACGTTCGTAGATTACAACGGGCAGTCGTGTTTTTTTTTTTTTTTTTTTTTTTTTTTTTTTTTTTTTAACTCACAGAAGAGTGTATATATATATACATGTAAAGAAACTTTAGTAGAGAAGAAATTAAAATTATAAAATAATTCGATCCGCGGAATATTAATTTGTAAGTTTTTACTAATGTTCGCTTGCAACAGCTATGCTGCGTGCGTGCGGCGGCGAGGAAGACGTTCGTAGATTACAACGGGCAGTCGTGTTTTTTTTTTTTTTTTTTTTTTTTTAACTCACAGAAGAGTGTATATATATATACATGTAAAGAAACTTTAGTAGAGAAGAAATTAAAATTATAAAATAATTCGATCCGCGGAATATTAATTTGTAAGTTTTTACTAATGTTCGCTTGCAACAGCTATGCTGCGTGCGTGCGGCGGCGAGGAAGACGTTCGTAGATTACAACGGGCAGTCGTGTTTTTTTTTTTTTTTTTTTTTTTTTTTTTTTTTTTTTTAACTCACAGAAGAGTGTATATATATATACATGTAAAGAAACTTTAGTAGAGAAGAAATTAAAATTATAAAATAATTCGATCCGCGGAATATTAATTTGTAAGTTTTTACTAATGTTCGCTTGCAACAGCTATGCTGCGTGCGTGCGGCGGCGAGGAAGACGTTCGTAGATTACAACGGGCAGTCGTGTTTTTTTTTTTTTTTTTTTTTTAACTCACAGAAGAGTGTATATATATATACATGTAAAGAAACTTTAGTAGAGAAGAAATTAAAATTATAAAATAATTCGATCCGCGGAATATTAATTTGTAAGTTTTTACTAATGTTCGCTTGCAACAGCTATGCTGCGTGCGTGCGGCGGCGAGGAAGACGTTCGTAGATTACAACGGGCAGTCGTGTTTTTTTTTTTTTTTTTTTTTTTTTTTTTTTTTTTTTTAACTCACAGAAGAGTGTATATATATATACATGTAAAGAAACTTTAGTAGAGAAGAAATTAAAATTATAAAATAATTCGATCCGCGGAATATTAATTTGTAAGTTTTTACTAATGTTCGCTTGCAACAGCTATGCTGCGTGCGTGCGGCGGCGAGGAAGACGTTCGTAGATTACAACGGGCAGTCGTGTTTTTTTTTTTTTTTTTTTTTTTTTTTTTTTTTTTTTAACTCACAGAAGAGTGTATATATATATACATGTAAAGAAACTTTAGTAGAGAAGAAATTAAAATTATAAAATAATTCGATCCGCGGAATATTAATTTGTAAGTTTTTACTAATGTTCGCTTGCAACAGCTATGCTGCGTGCGTGCGGCGGCGAGGAAGACGTTCGTAGATTACAACGGGCAGTCGTGTTTTTTTTTTTTTTTTTTTTTTTTTTTTTTTTTTTTTTTAACTCACAGAAGAGTGTATATATATATACATGTAAAGAAACTTTAGTAGAGAAGAAATTAAAATTATAAAATAATTCGATCCGCGGAATATTAATTTGTAAGTTTTTACTAATGTTCGCTTGCAACAGCTATGCTGCGTGCGTGCGGCGGCGAGGAAGACGTTCGTAGATTACAACGGGCAGTCGTGTTTTTTTTTTTTTTTTTTTTTTTAACTCACAGAAGAGTGTATATATATATACATGTAAAGAAACTTTAGTAGAGAAGAAATTAAAATTATAAAATAATTCGATCCGCGGAATATTAATTTGTAAGTTTTTACTAATGTTCGCTTGCAACAGCTATGCTGCGTGCGTGCGGCGGCGAGGAAGACGTTCGTAGATTACAACGGGCAGTCGTGTTTTTTTTTTTTTTTTTTTTTTTAACTCACAGAAGAGTGTATATATATATACATGTAAAGAAACTTTAGTAGAGAAGAAATTAAAATTATAAAATAATTCGATCCGCGGAATATTAATTTGTAAGTTTTTACTAATGTTCGCTTGCAACAGCTATGCTGCGTGCGTGCGGCGGCGAGGAAGACGTTCGTAGATTACAACGGGCAGTCGTGTTTTTTTTTTTTTTTTTTTTTTAACTCACAGAAGAGTGTATATATATATACATGTAAAGAAACTTTAGTAGAGAAGAAATTAAAATTATAAAATAATTCGATCCGCGGAATATTAATTTGTAAGTTTTTACTAATGTTCGCTTGCAACAGCTATGCTGCGTGCGTGCGGCGGCGAGGAAGACGTTCGTAGATTACAACGGGCAGTCGTGTTTTTTTTTTTTTTTTTTTTTTTTTTTTTTTTTTTAACTCACAGAAGAGTGTATATATATATACATGTAAAGAAACTTTAGTAGAGAAGAAATTAAAATTATAAAATAATTCGATCCGCGGAATATTAATTTGTAAGTTTTTACTAATGTTCGCTTGCAACAGCTATGCTGCGTGCGTGCGGCGGCGAGGAAGACGTTCGTAGATTACAACGGGCAGTCGTGTTTTTTTTTTTTTTTTTTTTTTAACTCACAGAAGAGTGTATATATATATACATGTAAAGAAACTTTAGTAGAGAAGAAATTAAAATTATAAAATAATTCGATCCGCGGAATATTAATTTGTAAGTTTTTACTAATGTTCGCTTGCAACAGCTATGCTGCGTGCGTGCGGCGGCGAGGAAGACGTTCGTAGATTACAACGGGCAGTCGTGTTTTTTTTTTTTTTTTTTTTTTTTTTTTTTTTTTTTTTAACTCACAGAAGAGTGTATATATATATACATGTAAAGAAACTTTAGTAGAGAAGAAATTAAAATTATAAAATAATTCGATCCGCGGAATATTAATTTGTAAGTTTTTACTAATGTTCGCTTGCAACAGCTATGCTGCGTGCGTGCGGCGGCGAGGAAGACGTTCGTAGATTACAACGGGCAGTCGTGTTTTTTTTTTTTTTTTTTTTTTAACTCACAGAAGAGTGTATATATATATACATGTAAAGAAACTTTAGTAGAGAAGAAATTAAAATTATAAAATAATTCGATCCGCGGAATATTAATTTGTAAGTTTTTACTAATGTTCGCTTGCAACAGCTATGCTGCGTGCGTGCGGCGGCGAGGAAGACGTTCGTAGATTACAACGGGCAGTCGTGTTTTTTTTTTTTTTTTTTTTTTTTTTTTTTTTTTTTTTTTAACTCACAGAAGAGTGTATATATATATACATGTAAAGAAACTTTAGTAGAGAAGAAATTAAAATTATAAAATAATTCGATCCGCGGAATATTAATTTGTAAGTTTTTACTAATGTTCGCTTGCAACAGCTATGCTGCGTGCGTGCGGCGGCGAGGAAGACGTTCGTAGATTACAACGGGCAGTCGTGTTTTTTTTTTTTTTTTTTTTTTTTTTTTTTTTTTTTTTTAACTCACAGAAGAGTGTATATATATATACATGTAAAGAAACTTTAGTAGAGAAGAAATTAAAATTATAAAATAATTCGATCCGCGGAATATTAATTTGTAAGTTTTTACTAATGTTCGCTTGCAACAGCTATGCTGCGTGCGTGCGGCGGCGAGGAAGACGTTCGTAGATTACAACGGGCAGTCGTGTTTTTTTTTTTTTTTTTTTTTTTTTTTTTTTTTTTTTTTTTAACTCACAGAAGAGTGTATATATATATACATGTAAAGAAACTTTAGTAGAGAAGAAATTAAAATTATAAAATAATTCGATCCGCGGAATATTAATTTGTAAGTTTTTACTAATGTTCGCTTGCAACAGCTATGCTGCGTGCGTGCGGCGGCGAGGAAGACGTTCGTAGATTACAACGGGCAGTCGTGTTTTATTTTTTTTTTTTTTTTTTTTTTTTTTTTTTTTTAACTCACAGAAGAGTGTATATATATATACATGTAAAGAAACTTTAGTAGAGAAGAAATTAAAATTATAAAATAATTCGATCCGCGGAATATTAATTTGTAAGTTTTTACTAATGTTCGCTTGCAACAGCTATGCTGCGTGCGTGCGGCGGCGAGGAAGACGTTCGTAGATTACAACGGGCAGTCGTGTTTTTTTTTTTTTTTTTTTTTTAACTCACAGAAGAGTGTATATATATATACATGTAAAGAAACTTTAGTAGAGAAGAAATTAAAATTATAAAATAATTCGATCCGCGGAATATTAATTTGTAAGTTTTTACTAATGTTCGCTTGCAACAGCTATGCTGCGTGCGTGCGGCGGCGAGGAAGACGTTCGTAGATTACAACGGGCAGTCGTGTTTTTTTTTTTTTTTTTTTTTAACTCACAGAAGAGTGTATATATATATACATGTAAAGAAACTTTAGTAGAGAAGAAATTAAAATTATAAAATAATTCGATCCGCGGAATATTAATTTGTAAGTTTTTACTAATGTTCGCTTGCAACAGCTATGCTGCGTGCGTGCGGCGGCGAGGAAGACGTTCGTAGATTACAACGGGCAGTCGTGTTTTTTTTTTTTTTTTTTTTTTTTTTTTTTTTTTTTTTAACTCACAGAAGAGTGTATATATATATCCATGTAAAGAAACTTTAGTAGAGAAGAAATTAAAATTATAAAATAATTCGATCCGCGGAATATTAATTTGTAAGTTTTTACTAATGTTCGCTTGCAACAGCTATGCTGCGTGCGTGCGGCGGCGAGGAAGACGTTCGTAGATTACAACGGGCAGTCGTGTTTTTTTTTTTTTTTTTTTTTAACTCACAGAAGAGTGTATATATATATACATGTAAAGAAACTTTAGTAGAGAAGAAATTAAAATTATAAAATAATTCGATCCGCGGAATATTAATTTGTAAGTTTTTACTAATGTTCGCTTGCAACAGCTATGCTGCGTGCGTGCGGCGGCGAGGAAGACGTTCGTAGATTACAACGGGCAGTCGTGTTTTTTTTTTTTTTTTTTTTTAACTCACAGAAGAGTGTATATATATATACATGTAAAGAAACTTTAGTAGAGAAGAAATTAAAATTATAAAATAATTCGATCCGCGGAATATTAATTTGTAAGTTTTTACTAATGTTCGCTTGCAACAGCTATGCTGCGTGCGTGCGGCGGCGAGGAAGACGTTCGTAGATTACAACGGGCAGTCGTGTTTTTTTTTTTTTTTTTTTTTAACTCACAGAAGAGTGTATATATATATACATGTAAAGAAACTTTAGTAGAGAAGAAATTAAAATTATAAAATAATTCGATCCGCGGAATATTAATTTGTAAGTTTTTACTAATGTTCGCTTGCAACAGCTATGCTGCGTGCGTGCGGCGGCGAGGAAGACGTTCGTAGATTACAACGGGCAGTCGTGTTTTTTTTTTTTTTTTTTTTTTTTTTTTTTTTTTTTTAACTCACAGAAGAGTGTATATATATATACATGTAAAGAAACTTTAGTAGAGAAGAAATTAAAATTATAAAATAATTCGATCCGCGGAATATTAATTTGTAAGTTTTTACTAATGTTCGCTTGCAACAGCTATGCTGCGTGCGTGCGGCGGCGAGGAAGACGTTCGTAGATTACAACGGGCAGTCGTGTTTTTTTTTTTTTTTTTTTTTTAACTCACAGAAGAGTGTATATATATATACATGTAAAGAAACTTTAGTAGAGAAGAAATTAAAATTATAAAATAATTCGATCCGCGGAATATTAATTTGTAAGTTTTTACTAATGTTCGCTTGCAACAGCTATGCTGCGTGCGTGCGGCGGCGAGGAAGACGTTCGTAGATTACAACGGGCAGTCGTGTTTTTTTTTTTTTTTTTTTTTTTTTTTTTTTTTTTTTTTAACTCACAGAAGAGTGTATATATATATACATGTAAAGAAACTTTAGTAGAGAAGAAATTAAAATTATAAAATAATTCGATCCGCGGAATATTAATTTGTAAGTTTTTACTAATGTTCGCTTGCAACAGCTATGCTGCGTGCGTGCGGCGGCGAGGAAGACGTTCGTAGATTACAACGGGCAGTCGTGTTTTTTTTTTTTTTTTTTTTTAACTCACAGAAGAGTGTATATATATATACATGTAAAGAAACTTTAGTAGAGAAGAAATTAAAATTATAAAATAATTCGATCCGCGGAATATTAATTTGTAAGTTTTTACTAATGTTCGCTTGCAACAGCTATGCTGCGTGCGTGCGGCGGCGAGGAAGACGTTCGTAGATTACAACGGGCAGTCGTGTTTTTTTTTTTTTTTTTTTTTTTTTTTTTTTTTTTTTTTTTAACTCACAGAAGAGTGTATATATATATACATGTAAAGAAACTTTAGTAGAGAAGAAATTAAAATTATAAAATAATTCGATCCGCGGAATATTAATTTGTAAGTTTTTACTAATGTTCGCTTGCAACAGCTATGCTGCGTGCGTGCGGCGGCGAGGAAGACGTTCGTAGATTACAACGGGCAGTCGTGTTTTTTTTTTTTTTTTTTTTTTTTTTTTTTTTTTTTTTAACTCACAGAAGAGTGTATATATATATACATGTAAAGAAACTTTAGTAGAGAAGAAATTAAAATTATAAAATAATTCGATCCGCGGAATATTAATTTGTAAGTTTTTACTAATGTTCGCTTGCAACAGCTATGCTGCGTGCGTGCGGCGGCGAGGAAGACGTTCGTAGATTACAACGGGCAGTCGTGTTTTTTTTTTTTTTTTTTTTTTTTTTTTTTTTTTTTTTTTTTAACTCACAGAAGAGTGTATATATATATACATGTAAAGAAACTTTAGTAGAGAAGAAATTAAAATTATAAAATAATTCGATCCGCGGAATATTAATTTGTAAGTTTTTACTAATGTTCGCTTGCAACAGCTATGCTGCGTGCGTGCGGCGGCGAGGAAGACGTTCGTAGATTACAACGGGCAGTCGTGTTTTTTTTTTTTTTTTTTTTTAACTCACAGAAGAGTGTATATATATATACATGTAAAGAAACTTTAGTAGAGAAGAAATTAAAATTATAAAATAATTCGATCCGCGGAATATTAATTTGTAAGTTTTTACTAATGTTCGCTTGCAACAGCTATGCTGCGTGCGTGCGGCGGCGAGGAAGACGTTCGTAGATTACAACGGGCAGTCGTGTTTTATTTTTTTTTTTTTTTTTTTTTTTTTTTTTTTTTAACTCACAGAAGAGTGTATATATATATACATGTAAAGAAACTTTAGTAGAGAAGAAATTAAAATTATAAAATAATTCGATCCGCGGAATATTAATTTGTAAGTTTTTACTAATGTTCGCTTGCAACAGCTATGCT
The DNA here is from genome assembly GCA_037074705.1 of Zhengitettix transpicula. Lineage (NCBI taxonomy): Eukaryota > Metazoa > Arthropoda > Insecta > Orthoptera > Tetrigidae > Zhengitettix > Zhengitettix transpicula. Next base: position 48,964 of record JAYJMR010000111.1, on the reverse strand, counting down.
GCGTGCGTGCGGCGGCGAGGAAGACGTTCGTAGATTACAACGGGCAGTCGTGTTTTTTTTTTTTTTTTTTTTTAACTCACAGAAGAGTGTATATATATATACATGTAAAGAAACTTTAGTAGAGAAGAAATTAAAATTATAAAATAATTCGATCCGCGGAATATTAATTTGTAAGTTTTTACTAATGTTCGCTTGCAACAGCTATGCTGCGTGCGTGCGGCGGCGAGGAAGACGTTCGTAGATTACAACGGGCAGTCGTGTTTTTTTTTTTTTTTTTTTTAACTCACAGAAGAGTGTATATATATATACATGTAAAGAAACTTTAGTAGAGAAGAAATTAAAATTATAAAATATTTCGATCCGCGGAATATTAATTTGTAAGTTTTTACTAATGTTCGCTTGCAACAGCTATGCTGCGTGCGTGCGGCGGCGAGGAAGACGTTCGTAGATTACAACGGGCAGTCGTGTTTTGCGATGGCCGCCCAAGAGGCGCTCTGCTAGGTGGAATAAACGTATATTGCATACATTATTTATAAATGTATATCAAAATCCAGACGTCGGTATTTTACGTCTAAATTATAATAAAACCGAGATAGATTTATGGGAAAGTGACAGAATTAAAAGAGGCTTTAACGGCAACGAACCCCTGTTTTCAATATAGCTACGCAGTTTCCGTCAACAACGAATATTAATTACACTTCCTTTGAGCCGAAAGAAATGAGCGGAAAAAGTACGATGTTTTGAATACATATGTATCAGATACATATTCGTAAAAGGCGCGTTATCCTATCGTACTTGCGTGCGTGCGTGCGGCGGCGACGACGACGTTCGCGAAATACAAAAGATATATAGGGAGCGTGGTCCAGCTGGTGGCCACGGACAACGGCTTCTCCCGGAAAATTACTTGTACTCGCTGGTGCCCGGTCCTGCCTGCGAGAAGATGATTGCCGAGAGAGGTGAATCCTGTACTGGATGCGAAATCGCGGTTATTTCAAAATTTACCTGCCTTCCAACTCAATATTTGATACGTCAGAATGTTAAACTTCTTTCTTTGTTTGAATTTCAATAAGGTGGGCCGATCCCGGCGATACTGCAAAGCCGGGCCAACCCGTGACAGATGTGGAGCAAGCTCCTAACACTCCGTCATTTTCCAAAAATGAGTTTAATATTCTGGTGGTGCGATGCACCACGTATCAGATATTAAGCTGATAAGAACAGATACTACACTTTGATCTTAGCCAAAAGGCCGAGAAGCGATAAAGATTCCTTTTTTTTTTTTTGGGTAATAGGCTACATGAGGGTAATCCACGATCTGGCAACTCCCCTTTAATAGCATAGGAAGGGTTTTGAAAGGGGGGATGCGGTAAGGTAGAAGAAGGCAGCCAAGGGTTAACTAGGGCCCCCGGGCTATGGTTTAAGGATCCTACCCGGCAATTGGCCTAAAAGTGATGCAGGGAAAAACCCTAGAAAACCTGCATCAGGTAGGTCGGGCATTTGGTACTTGTCCCACGCCCTTCCGGTAGCGGGAGAGGAGTTTGCTGTGGGGTCGCAGCATTCCCTTCTCCGTGTCTCGACCAGTTTAGGAGGCAGCTGGCCGACTACTCCAATAGGAATAGCGGACAACTCTTACCGTATGCCCAACGTCTGCGACCCCGGAACATACACCTCTCAAAACTGGCCGAGGTGCCTCGGCATGTATAAAGATTCCTCGATCGGGACGGTCTTTTATTCCGGACACCATTGTAATCAACGGGGAGCATTGTTAAATGTTTCTACGGCAATACGTCGAAACACGCGGTCCCCGCGAAACGCCTGAAATCCTGATCGGAAAGTGAGGTCTACCGTCGAATGCTTAAATATCGCGGGAAAGGAAACAATTGTCTTCAAAGATAAAAAAATTTGAAATGTATCAACAGTTTTATTGTTACAGTACGTCCCCACCTAGCGGCACTTACCTGCACTCGCTGCAGGGTGATACGTAAATGTAAGAGAAAAAAATTAAATTCCTCACGTAAACACACGAGTTCCGTCAAATTGAGCAAAAAAGAAATGACGTCGTCTAAGAAACGAATAGACAGTCAGAGTTCGGTGCGAATTAAGTGGAATTGATAACGGTTACAATTTTTCACGTTGACGTTTCCATTGTTACGCGGTCTTTGTAAACAAAGTTAATATTTGTCTTTAAACAGTACGCGCTCACATGTACGCGACATTTAAAAATTTTCCCCATTTTTTAAATATATATTTATTTATTTAAATATATATAGAAGTAAAAAAAAATGGTGGATTTTTTTTTTTTTTTTTTTTTTTTTTTTTTTTTTTTTTTAACTCACAGAAGAGTGTATATATATATACATGTAAAGAAACTTTAGTAGAGAAGAAATTAAAATTATAAAATAATTCGATCCGCGGAATATTAATTTGTAAGTTTTTACTAATGTTCGCTTGCAACAGCTATGCTGCGTGCGTGCGGCGGCGAGGAAGACGTTCGTAGATTACAACGGGCAGTCGTGTTTTTTTTTTTTTTTTTTTTTTTTTTTTTTTTTTTTTAACTCACAGAAGAGTGTATATATATATACATGTAAAGAAACTTTAGTAGAGAAGAAATTAAAATTATAAAATAATTCGATCCGCGGAATATTAATTTGTAAGTTTTTACTAATGTTCGCTTGCAACAGCTATGCTGCGTGCGTGCGGCGGCGAGGAAGACGTTCGTAGATTACAACGGGCAGTCGTGTTTTTTTTTTTTTTTTTTTTTTTTTTTTTTTTTTTAACTCACAGAAGAGTGTATATATATATACATGTAAAGAAACTTTAGTAGAGAAGAAATTAAAATTATAAAATAATTCGATCCGCGGAATATTAATTTGTAAGTTTTTACTAATGTTCGCTTGCAACAGCTATGCTGCGTGCGTGCGGCGGCGAGGAAGACGTTCGTAGATTACAACGGGCAGTCGTGTTTTTTTTTTTTTTTTTTTTTTTTTTTAACTCACAGAAGAGTGTATATATATATACATGTAAAGAAACTTTAGTAGAGAAGAAATTAAAATTATAAAATAATTCGATCCGCGGAATATTAATTTGTAAGTTTTTACTAATGTTCGCTTGCAACAGCTATGCTGCGTGCGTGCGGCGGCGAGGAAGACGTTCGTAGATTACAACGGGCAGTCGTGTTTTTTTTTTTTTTTTTTTTTAACTCACAGAAGAGTGTATATATATATACATGTAAAGAAACTTTAGTAGAGAAGAAATTAAAATTATAAAATAATTCGATCCGCGGAATATTAATTTGTAAGTTTTTACTAATGTTCGCTTGCAACAGCTATGCTGCGTGCGTGCGGCGGCGAGGAAGACGTTCGTAGATTACAACGGGCAGTCGTGTTTTTTTTTTTTTTTTTTTTTTTTTTTTTTTTTTTTAACTCACAGAAGAGTGTATATATATATACATGTAAAGAAACTTTAGTAGAGAAGAAATTAAAATTATAAAATAATTCGATCCGCGGAATATTAATTTGTAAGTTTTTACTAATGTTCGCTTGCAACAGCTATGCTGCGTGCGTGCGGCGGCGAGGAAGACGTTCGTAGATTACAACGGGCAGTCGTGTTTTTTTTTTTTTTTTTTTTTAACTCACAGAAGAGTGTATATATATATACATGTAAAGAAACTTTAGTAGAGAAGAAATTAAAATTATAAAATAATTCGATCCGCGGAATATTAATTTGTAAGTTTTTACTAATGTTCGCTTGCAACAGCTATGCTGCGTGCGTGCGGCGGCGAGGAAGACGTTCGTAGATTACAACGGGCAGTCGTGTTTTTTTTTTTTTTTTTTTTTAACTCACAGAAGAGTGTATATATATATACATGTAAAGAAACTTTAGTAGAGAAGAAATTAAAATTATAAAATAATTCGATCCGCGGAATATTAATTTGTAAGTTTTTACTAATGTTCGCTTGCAACAGCTATGCTGCGTGCGTGCGGCGGCGAGGAAGACGTTCGTAGATTACAACGGGCAGTCGTGTTTTTTTTTTTTTTTTTTTTTTTTTTTTTTTTTTTTTTAACTCACAGAAGAGTGTATATATATATACATGTAAAGAAACTTTAGTAGAGAAGAAATTAAAATTATAAAATAATTCGATCCGCGGAATATTAATTTGTAAGTTTTTACTAATGTTCGCTTGCAACAGCTATGCTGCGTGCGTGCGGCGGCGAGGAAGACGTTCGTAGATTACAACGGGCAGTCGTGTTTTTTTTTTTTTTTTTTTTTTTTTTTTTTTTTTTTTTTTTAACTCACAGAAGAGTGTATATATATATACATGTAAAGAAACTTTAGTAGAGAAGAAATTAAAATTATAAAATAATTCGATCCGCGGAATATTAATTTGTAAGTTTTTACTAATGTTCGCTTGCAACAGCTATGCTGCGTGCGTGCGGCGGCGAGGAAGACGTTCGTAGATTACAACGGGCAGTCGTGTTTTTTTTTTTTTTTTTTTTTAACTCACAGAAGAGTGTATATATATATACATGTAAAGAAACTTTAGTAGAGAAGAAATTAAAATTATAAAATAATTCGATCCGCGGAATATTAATTTGTAAGTTTTTACTAATGTTCGCTTGCAACAGCTATGCTGCGTGCGTGCGGCGGCGAGGAAGACGTTCGTAGATTACAACGGGCAGTCGTGTTTTATTTTTTTTTTTTTTTTTTTTTTTTTTTTTTTTTAACTCACAGAAGAGTGTATATATATATACATGTAAAGAAACTTTAGTAGAGAAGAAATTAAAATTATAAAATAATTCGATCCGCGGAATATTAATTTGTAAGTTTTTACTAATGTTCGCTTGCAACAGCTATGCTGCGTGCGTGCGGCGGCGAGGAAGACGTTCGTAGATTACAACGGGCAGTCGTGTTTTTTTTTTTTTTTTTTTTTAACTCACAGAAGAGTGTATATATATATACATGTAAAGAAACTTTAGTAGAGAAGAAATTAAAATTATAAAATAATTCGATCCGCGGAATATTAATTTGTAAGTTTTTACTAATGTTCGCTTGCAACAGCTATGCTGCGTGCGTGCGGCGGCGAGGAAGACGTTCGTAGATTACAACGGGCAGTCGTGTTTTTTTTTTTTTTTTTTTTTAACTCACAGAAGAGTGTATATATATATACATGTAAAGAAACTTTAGTAGAGAAGAAATTAAAATTATAAAATATTTCGATCCGCGGAATATTAATTTGTAAGTTTTTACTAATGTTCGCTTGCAACAGCTATGCTGCGTGCGTGCGGCGGCGAGGAAGACGTTCGTAGATTACAACGGGCAGTCGTGTTTTGCGATGGCCGCCCAAGAGGCGCTCTGCTAGGTGGAATAAACGTATATTGCATACATTATTTATAAATGTATATCAAAATCCAGACGTCGGTATTTTACGTCTAAATTATAATAAAACCGAGATAGATTTATGGGAAAGTGACAGAATTAAAAGAGGCTTTAACGGCAACGAACCCCTGTTTTCAATATAGCTACGCAGTTTCCGTCAACAACGAATATTAATTACACTTCCTTTGAGCCGAAAGAAATGAGCGGAAAAAGTACGATGTTTTGAATACATATGTATCAGATACATATTCGTAAAAGGCGCGTTATCCTATCGTACTTGCGTGCGTGCGTGCGGCGGCGACGACGACGTTCGCGAAATACAAAAGATATATAGGGAGCGTGGTCCAGCTGGTGGCCACGGACAACGGCTTCTCCCGGAAAATTACTTGTACTCGCTGGTGCCCGGTCCTGCCTGCGAGAAGATGATTGCCGAGAGAGGTGAATCCTGTACTGGATGCGAAATCGCGGTTATTTCAAAATTTACCTGCCTTCCAACTCAATATTTGATACGTCAGAATGTTAAACTTCTTTCTTTGTTTGAATTTCAATAAGGTGGGCCGATCCCGGCGATACTGCAAAGCCGGGCCAACCCGTGACAGATGTGGAGCAAGCTCCTAACACTCCGTCATTTTCCAAAAATGAGTTTAATATTCTGGTGGTGCGATGCACCACGTATCAGATATTAAGCTGATAAGAACAGATACTACACTTTGATCTTAGCCAAAAGGCCGAGAAGCGATAAAGATTCCTTTTTTTTTTTTTGGGTAATAGGCTACATGAGGGTAATCCACGATCTGGCAACTCCCCTTTAATAGCATAGGAAGGGTTTTGAAAGGGGGGATGCGGTAAGGTAGAAGAAGGCAGCCAAGGGTTAACTAGGGCCCCCGGGCTATGGTTTAAGGATCCTACCCGGCAATTGGCCTAAAAGTGATGCAGGGAAAAACCCTAGAAAACCTGCATCAGGTAGGTCGGGCATTTGGTACTTGTCCCACGCCCTTCCGGTAGCGGGAGAGGAGTTTGCTGTGGGGTCGCAGCATTCCCTTCTCCGTGTCTCGACCAGTTTAGGAGGCAGCTGGCCGACTACTCCAATAGGAATAGCGGACAACTCTTACCGTATGCCCAACGTCTGCGACCCCGGAACATACACCTCTCAAAACTGGCCGAGGTGCCTCGGCATGTATAAAGATTCCTCGATCGGGACGGTCTTTTATTCCGGACACCATTGTAATCAACGGGGAGCATTGTTAAATGTTTCTACGGCAATACGTCGAAACACGCGGTCCCCGCGAAACGCCTGAAATCCTGATCGGAAAGTGAGGTCTACCGTCGAATGCTTAAATATCGCGGGAAAGGAAACAATTGTCTTCAAAGATAAAAAAATTTGAAATGTATCAACAGTTTTATTGTTACAGTACGTCCCCACCTAGCGGCACTTACCTGCACTCGCTGCAGGGTGATACGTAAATGTAAGAGAAAAAAATTAAATTCCTCACGTAAACACACGAGTTCCGTCAAATTGAGCAAAAAAGAAATGACGTCGTCTAAGAAACGAATAGACAGTCAGAGTTCGGTGCGAATTAAGTGGAATTGATAACGGTTACAATTTTTCACGTTGACGTTTCCATTGTTACGCGGTCTTTGTAAACAAAGTTAATATTTGTCTTTAAACAGTACGCGCTCACATGTACGCGACATTTAAAAATTTTCCCCATTTTTTAAATATATATTTATTTATTTAAATATATATAGAAGTAAAAAAAAATGGTGGATTTTTTTTTTTTTTTTTTTTTTTTTTTTTTTTTTTTTTAACTCACAGAAGAGTGTATATATATATACATGTAAAGAAACTTTAGTAGAGAAGAAATTAAAATTATAAAATAATTCGATCCGCGGAATATTAATTTGTAAGTTTTTACTAATGTTCGCTTGCAACAGCTATGCTGCGTGCGTGCGGCGGCGAGGAAGACGTTCGTAGATTACAACGGGCAGTCGTGTTTTTTTTTTTTTTTTTTTTTTTTTTTTTTTTTTTTTTAACTCACAGAAGAGTGTATATATATATACATGTAAAGAAACTTTAGTAGAGAAGAAATTAAAATTATAAAATAATTCGATCCGCGGAATATTAATTTGTAAGTTTTTACTAATGTTCGCTTGCAACAGCTATGCTGCGTGCGTGCGGCGGCGAGGAAGACGTTCGTAGATTACAACGGGCAGTCGTGTTTTTTTTTTTTTTTTTTTTTTTTTTTTTTTTTTTTTAACTCACAGAAGAGTGTATATATATATACATGTAAAGAAACTTTAGTAGAGAAGAAATTAAAATTATAAAATAATTCGATCCGCGGAATATTAATTTGTAAGTTTTTACTAATGTTCGCTTGCAACAGCTATGCTGCGTGCGTGCGGCGGCGAGGAAGACGTTCGTAGATTACAACGGGCAGTCGTGTTTTTTTTTTTTTTTTTTTTTTTTTTTTAACTCACAGAAGAGTGTATATATATATACATGTAAAGAAACTTTAGTAGAGAAGAAATTAAAATTATAAAATAATTCGATCCGCGGAATATTAATTTGTAAGTTTTTACTAATGTTCGCTTGCAACAGCTATGCTGCGTGCGTGCGGCGGCGAGGAAGACGTTCGTAGATTACAACGGGCAGTCGTGTTTTTTTTTTTTTTTTTTTTTAACTCACAGAAGAGTGTATATATATATACATGTAAAGAAACTTTAGTAGAGAAGAAATTAAAATTATAAAATAATTCGATCCGCGGAATATTAATTTGTAAGTTTTTACTAATGTTCGCTTGCAACAGCTATGCTGCGTGCGTGCGGCGGCGAGGAAGACGTTCGTAGATTACAACGGGCAGTCGTGTTTTTTTTTTTTTTTTTTTTTTTTTTTTTTTTTTTTTTTAACTCACAGAAGAGTGTATATATATATACATGTAAAGAAACTTTAGTAGAGAAGAAATTAAAATTATAAAATAATTCGATCCGCGGAATATTAATTTGTAAGTTTTTACTAATGTTCGCTTGCAACAGCTATGCTGCGTGCGTGCGGCGGCGAGGAAGACGTTCGTAGATTACAACGGGCAGTCGTGTTTTTTTTTTTTTTTTTTTTTAACTCACAGAAGAGTGTATATATATATACATGTAAAGAAACTTTAGTAGAGAAGAAATTAAAATTATAAAATAATTCGATCCGCGGAATATTAATTTGTAAGTTTTTACTAATGTTCGCTTGCAACAGCTATGCTGCGTGCGTGCGGCGGCGAGGAAGACGTTCGTAGATTACAACGGGCAGTCGTGTTTTTTTTTTTTTTTTTTTTTAACTCACAGAAGAGTGTATATATATATACATGTAAAGAAACTTTAGTAGAGAAGAAATTAAAATTATAAAATAATTCGATCCGCGGAATATTAATTTGTAAGTTTTTACTAATGTTCGCTTGCAACAGCTATGCTGCGTGCGTGCGGCGGCGAGGAAGACGTTCGTAGATTACAACGGGCAGTCGTGTTTTGCGATGGCCGCCCAAGAGGCGCTCTGCTAGGTGGAATAAACGTATATTGCATACATTATTTATAAATGTATATCAAAATCCAGACGTCGGTATTTTACGTCTAAATTATAATAAAACCGAGATAGATTTATGGGAAAGTGACAGAATTAAAAGAGGCTTTAACGGCAACGAACCCCTGTTTTCAATATAGCTACGCAGTTTCCGTCAACAACGAATATTAATTACACTTCCTTTGAGCCGAAAGAAATGAGCGGAAAAAGTACGATGTTTTGAATACATATGTATCAGATACATATTCGTAAAAGGCGCGTTATCCTATCGTACTTGCGTGCGTGCGTGCGGCGGCGACGACGACGTTCGCGAAATACAAAAGATATATAGGGAGCGTGGTCCAGCTGGTGGCCACGGACAACGGCTTCTCCCGGAAAATTACTTGTACTCGCTGGTGCCCGGTCCTGCCTGCGAGAAGATGATTGCCGAGAGAGGTGAATCCTGTACTGGATGCGAAATCGCGGTTATTTCAAAATTTACCTGCCTTCCAACTCAATATTTGATACGTCAGAATGTTAAACTTCTTTCTTTGTTTGAATTTCAATAAGGTGGGCCGATCCCGGCGATACTGCAAAGCCGGGCCAACCCGTGACAGATGTGGAGCAAGCTCCTAACACTCCGTCATTTTCCAAAAATGAGTTTAATATTCTGGTGGTGCGATGCACCACGTATCAGATATTAAGCTGATAAGAACAGATACTACACTTTGATCTTAGCCAAAAGGCCGAGAAGCGATAAAGATTCCTCGATCGGGACGGTCTTTTATTCCGGACACCATTGTAATCAACGGGGAGCATTGTTAAATGTTTCTACGGCAATACGTCGAAACACGCGGTCCCCGCGAAACGCCTGAAATCCTGATCGGAAAGTGAGGTCTACCGTCGAATGCTTAAATATCGCGGGAAAGGAAACAATTGTCTTCAAAGATAAAAAAATTTGAAATGTATCAACAGTTTTATTGTTACAGTACGTCCCCACCTAGCGGCACTTACCTGCACTCGCTGCAGGGTGATACGTAAATGTAAGAGAAAAAAATTAAATTCCTCACGTAAACACACGAGTTCCGTCAAATTGAGCAAAAAAGAAATGACGTCGTCTAAGAAACGAATAGACAGTCAGAGTTCGGTGCGAATTAAGTGGAATTGATAACGGTTACAATTTTTCACGTTGACGTTTCCATTGTTACGCGGTCTTTGTAAACAAAGTTAATATTTGTCTTTAAACAGTACGCGCTCACATGTACGCGACATTTAAAAATTTTCCCCATTTTTTAAATATATATTTATTTATTTAAATATATATAGAAGTAAAAAAAAATGGTGGATTTTTTTTTTTTTTTTTTTTTTTTTTTTTTTTTTTTTTTAACTCACAGAAGAGTGTATATATATATACATGTAAAGAAACTTTAGTAGAGAAGAAATTAAAATTATAAAATAATTCGATCCGCGGAATATTAATTTGTAAGTTTTTACTAATGTTCGCTTGCAACAGCTATGCTGCGTGCGTGCGGCGGCGAGGAAGACGTTCGTAGATTACAACGGGCAGTCGTGTTTTTTTTTTTTTTTTTTTTTTTTTTTTTTTTTTTTTTAACTCACAGAAGAGTGTATATATATATACATGTAAAGAAACTTTAGTAGAGAAGAAATTAAAATTATAAAATAATTCGATCCGCGGAATATTAATTTGTAAGTTTTTACTAATGTTCGCTTGCAACAGCTATGCTGCGTGCGTGCGGCGGCGAGGAAGACGTTCGTAGATTACAACGGGCAGTCGTGTTTTTTTTTTTTTTTTTTTTTTTTTTTTTTTTTTTAACTCACAGAAGAGTGTATATATATATACATGTAAAGAAACTTTAGTAGAGAAGAAATTAAAATTATAAAATAATTCGATCCGCGGAATATTAATTTGTAAGTTTTTACTAATGTTCGCTTGCAACAGCTATGCTGCGTGCGTGCGGCGGCGAGGAAGACGTTCGTAGATTACAACGGGCAGTCGTGTTTTTTTTTTTTTTTTTTTTTAACTCACAGAAGAGTGTATATATATATACATGTAAAGAAACTTTAGTAGAGAAGAAATTAAAATTATAAAATAATTCGATCCGCGGAATATTAATTTGTAAGTTTTTACTAATGTTCGCTTGCAACAGCTATGCTGCGTGCGTGCGGCGGCGAGGAAGACGTTCGTAGATTACAACGGGCAGTCGTGTTTTTTTTTTTTTTTTTTTTTAACTCACAGAAGAGTGTATATATATATACATGTAAAGAAACTTTAGTAGAGAAGAAATTAAAATTATAAAATAATTCGATCCGCGGAATATTAATTTGTAAGTTTTTACTAATGTTCGCTTGCAACAGCTATGCTGCGTGCGTGCGGCGGCGAGGAAGACGTTCGTAGATTACAACGGGCAGTCGTGTTTTGCGATGGCCGCCCAAGAGGCGCTCTGCTAGGTGGAATAAACGTATATTGCATACATTATTTATAAATGTATATCAAAATCCAGACGTCGGTATTTTACGTCTAAATTATAATAAAACCGAGATAGATTTATGGGAAAGTGACAGAATTAAAAGAGGCTTTAACGGCAACGAACCCCTGTTTTCAATATAGCTACGCAGTTTCCGTCAACAACGAATATTAATTACACTTCCTTTGAGCCGAAAGAAATGAGCGGAAAAAGTACGATGTTTTGAATACATATGTATCAGATACATATTCGTAAAAGGCGCGTTATCCTATCGTACTTGCGTGCGTGCGTGCGGCGGCGACGACGACGTTCGCGAAATACAAAAGATATATAGGGAGCGTGGTCCAGCTGGTGGCCACGGACAACGGCTTCTCCCGGAAAATTACTTGTACTCGCTGGTGCCCGGTCCTGCCTGCGAGAAGATGATTGCCGAGAGAGGTGAATCCTGTACTGGATGCGAAATCGCGGTTATTTCAAAATTTACCTGCCTTCCAACTCAATATTTGATACGTCAGAATGTTAAACTTCTTTCTTTGTTTGAATTTCAATAAGGTGGGCCGATCCCGGCGATACTGCAAAGCCGGGCCAACCCGTGACAGATGTGGAGCAAGCTCCTAACACTCCGTCATTTTCCAAAAATGAGTTTAATATTCTGGTGGTGCGATGCACCACGTATCAGATATTAAGCTGATAAGAACAGATACTACACTTTGATCTTAGCCAAAAGGCCGAGAAGCGATAAAGATTCCTCGATCGGGACGGTCTTTTATTCCGGACACCATTGTAATCAACGGGGAGCATTGTTAAATGTTTCTACGGCAATACGTCGAAACACGCGGTCCCCGCGAAACGCCTGAAATCCTGATCGGAAAGTGAGGTCTACCGTCGAATGCTTAAATATCGCGGGAAAGGAAACAATTGTCTTCAAAGATAAAAAAATTTGAAATGTATCAACAGTTTTATTGTTACAGTACGTCCCCACCTAGCGGCACTTACCTGCACTCGCTGCAGGGTGATACGTAAATGTAAGAGAAAAAAATTAAATTTCTCACGTAAACACACGAGTTCCGTCAAATTGAGCAAAAAAGAAATGACGTCGTCTAAGAAACGAATAGACAGTCAGAGTTCGGTGCGAATTAAGTGGAATTGATAACGGTTACAATTTTTCACGTTGACGTTTCCATTGTTACGCGGTCTTTGTAAACAAAGTTAATATTTGTCTTTAAACAGTACGCGCTCACATGTACGCGACATTTAAAAATTTTCCCCATTTTTTAAATATATATTTATTTATTTAAATATATATAGAAGTAAAAAAAAATGGTGGATTTTTTTTTTTTTTTTTTTTTTTTTTTTTTTTTTTTTAACTCACAGAAGAGTGTATATATATATACATGTAAAGAAACTTTAGTAGAGAAGAAATTAAAATTATAAAATAATTCGATCCGCGGAATATTAATTTGTAAGTTTTTACTAATGTTCGCTTGCAACAGCTATGCTGCGTGCGTGCGGCGGCGAGGAAGACGTTCGTAGATTACAACGGGCAGTCGTGTTTTTTTTTTTTTTTTTTTTTTTTTTTTTTTTTTTTTTAACTCACAGAAGAGTGTATATATATATACATGTAAAGAAACTTTAGTAGAGAAGAAATTAAAATTATAAAATAATTCGATCCGCGGAATATTAATTTGTAAGTTTTTACTAATGTTCGCTTGCAACAGCTATGCTGCGTGCGTGCGGCGGCGAGGAAGACGTTCGTAGATTACAACGGGCAGTCGTGTTTTTTTTTTTTTTTTTTTTTTTTTTTTTTTTTTTGACTCACAGAAGAGTGTATATATATATACATGTAAAGAAACTTTAGTAGAGAAGAAATTAAAATTATAAAATAATTCGATCCGCGGAATATTAATTTGTAAGTTTTTACTAATGTTCGCTTGCAACAGCTATGCTGCGTGCGTGCGGCGGCGAGGAAGACGTTCGTAGATTACAACGGGCAGTCGTGTTTTTTTTTTTTTTTTTTTTTTTTTTTTTTTTTTTTTTTTTTAACTCACAGAAGAGTGTATATATATATACATGTAAAGAAACTTTAGTAGAGAAGAAATTAAAATTATAAAATAATTCGATCCGCGGAATATTAATTTGTAAGTTTTTACTAATGTTCGCTTGCAACAGCTATGCTGCGTGCGTGCGGCGGCGAGGAAGACGTTCGTAGATTACAACGGGCAGTCGTGTTTTTTTTTTTTTTTTTTTTTAACTCACAGAAGAGTGTATATATATATACATGTAAAGAAACTTTAGTAGAGAAGAAATTAAAATTATAAAATAATTCGATCCGCGGAATATTAATTTGTAAGTTTTTACTAATGTTCGCTTGCAACAGCTATGCTGCGTGCGTGCGGCGGCGAGGAAGACGTTCGTAGATTACAACGGGCAGTCGTGTTTTGCGATGGCCGCCCAAGAGGCGCTCTGCTAGGTGGAATAAACGTATATTGCATACATTATTTATAAATGTATATCAAAATCCAGACGTCGGTATTTTACGTCTAAATTATAATAAAACCGAGATAGATTTATGGGAAAGTGACAGAATTAAAAGAGGCTTTAACGGCAACGAACCCCTGTTTTCAATATTAGCTACGCAGTTTCCGTCAACAACGAATATTAATTACACTTCCTTTGAGCCGAAAGAAATGAGCGGAAAAAGTACGATGTTTTGAATACATATGTATCAGATACATATTCGTAAAAGGCGCGTTATCCTATCGTACTTGCGTGCGTGCGTGCGGCGGCGACGACGACGTTCGCGAAATACAAAAGATATATAGGGAGCGTGGTCCAGCTGGTGGCCACGGACAACGGCTTCTCCCGGAAAATTACTTGTACTCGCTGGTGCCCGGTCCTGCCTGCGAGAAGATGATTGCCGAGAGAGGTGAATCCTGTACTGGATGCGAAATCGCGGTTATTTCAAAATTTACCTGCCTTCCAACTCAATATTTGATACGTCAGAATGTTAAACTTCTTTCTTTGTTTGAATTTCAATAAGGTGGGCCGATCCCGGCGATACTGCAAAGCCGGGCCAACCCGTGACAGATGTGGAGCAAGCTCCTAACACTCCGTCATTTTCCAAAAATGAGTTTAATATTCTGGTGGTGCGATGCACCACGTATCAGATATTAAGCTGATAAGAACAGATACTACACTTTGATCTTAGCCAAAAGGCCGAGAAGCGATAAAGATTCCTCGATCGGGACGGTCTTTTATTCCGGACACCATTGTAATCAACGGGGAGCATTGTTAAATGTTTCTACGGCAATACGTCGAAACACGCGGTCCCCGCGAAACGCCTGAAATCCTGATCGGAAAGTGAGGTCTACCGTCGAATGCTTAAATATCGCGGGAAAGGAAACAATTGTCTTCAAAGATAAAAAAATTTGAAATGTATCAACAGTTTTATTGTTACAGTACGTCCCCACCTAGCGGCACTTACCTGCACTCGCTGCAGGGTGATACGTAAATGTAAGAGAAAAAATTAAATTCCTCACGTAAACACACGAGTTCCGTCAAATTGAGCAAAAAAGAAATGACGTCGTCTAAGAAACGAATAGACAGTCAGAGTTCGGTGCGAATTAAGTGGAATTGATAACGGTTACAATTTTTCACGTTGACGTTTCCATTGTTACGCGGTCTTTGTAAACAAAGTTAATATTTGTCTTTAAACCGTACGCGCTCACATGTACGCGACATTTAAAAATTTTCCCCATTTTTTAAATATATATTTATTTATTTAAATATATATAGAAGTAAAAAAAAATGGTGGATTTTTTTTTTTTTTTTTTTTTTTTTTTTTTTTTTAACTCACAGAAGAGTGTACATATATATACATGTAAAGAAACTTTAGTAGAGAAGAAATTAAAATTATAAAATAATTCGATCCGCGGAATATTAATTTGTAAGTTTTTACTAATGTTCGCTTGCAACAGCTATGCTGCGTGCGTGCGGCGGCGAGGAAGACGTTCGTAGATTACAACGGGCAGTCGTGTTTTTTTTTTTTTTTTTTTTTTTTTTTTTTTTTTTTTTTAACTCACAGAAGAGTGTATATATATATACATGTAAAGAAACTTTAGTAGAGAAGAAATTAAAATTATAAAATAATTCGATCCGCGGAATATTAATTTGTAAGTTTTTACTAATGTTCGCTTGCAACAGCTATGCTGCGTGCGTGCGGCGGCGAGGAAGACGTTCGTAGATTACAACGGGCAGTCGTGTTTTTTTTTTTTTTTTTTTTTTTTTTTTTTTTTTTTTAACTCACAGAAGAGTGTATATATATATACATGTAAAGAAACTTTAGTAGAGAAGAAATTAAAATTATAAAATAATTCGATCCGCGGAATATTAATTTGTAAGTTTTTACTAATGTTCGCTTGCAACAGCTATGCTGCGTGCGTGCGGCGGCGAGGAAGACGTTCGTAGATTACAACGGGCAGTCGTGTTTTTTTTTTTTTTTTTTTTTTTTTTTTTTTTTTTTTTTTTAACTCACAGAAGAGTGTATATATATATATACATGTAAAGAAACTTTAGTAGAGAAGAAATTAAAATTATAAAATAATTCGATCCGCGGAATATTAATTTGTAAGTTTTTACTAATGTTCGCTTGCAACAGCTATGCTGCGTGCGTGCGGCGGCGAGGAAGACGTTCGTAGATTACAACGGGCAGTCGTGTTTTTTTTTTTTTTTTTTTTTAACTCACAGAAGAGTGTATATATATATACATGTAAAGAAACTTTAGTAGAGAAGAAATTAAAATTATAAAATAATTCGATCCGCGGAATATTAATTTGTAAGTTTTTACTAATGTTCGCTTGCAACAGCTATGCTGCGTGCGTGCGGCGGCGAGGAAGACGTTCGTAGATTACAACGGGCAGTCGTGTTTTTTTTTTTTTTTTTTTTTTTTTTTTTTTTTTTTTTTAACTCACAGAAGAGTGTATATATATATACATGTAAAGAAACTTTAGTAGAGAAGAAATTAAAATTATAAAATAATTCGATCCGCGGAATATTAATTTGTAAGTTTTTACTAATGTTCGCTTGCAACAGCTATGCTGCGTGCGTGCGGCGGCGAGGAAGACGTTCGTAGATTACAACGGGCAGTCGTGTTTTTTTTTTTTTTTTTTTTTTTTTTTTTTTTTTAACTCACAGAAGAGTGTATATATATATACATGTAAAGAAACTTTAGTAGAGAAGAAATTAAAATTATAAAATAATTCGATCCGCGGAATATTAATTTGTAAGTTTTTACTAATGTTCGCTTGCAACAGCTATGCTGCGTGCGTGCGGCGGCGAGGAAGACGTTCGTAGATTACAACGGGCAGTCGTGTTTTTTTTTTTTTTTTTTTTTTTTTTTTTTTTTTTTTTTTTTAACTCACAGAAGAGTGTATATATATATACATGTAAAGAAACTTTAGTAGAGAAGAAATTAAAATTATAAAATAATTCGATCCGCGGAATATTAATTTGTAAGTTTTTACTAATGTTCGCTTGCAACAGCTATGCTGCGTGCGTGCGGCGGCGAGGAAGACGTTCGTAGATTACAACGGGCAGTCGTGTTTTTTTTTTTTTTTTTTTTTAACTCACAGAAGAGTGTATATATATATACATGTAAAGAAACTTTAGTAGAGAAGAAATTAAAATTATAAAATAATTCGATCCGCGGAATATTAATTTGTAAGTTTTTACTAATGTTCGCTTGCAACAGCTATGCTGCGTGCGTGCGGCGGCGAGGAAGACGTTCGTAGATTACAACGGGCAGTCGTGTTTTTTTTTTTTTTTTTTTTTTTTTTTTTTTTTTAACTCACAGAAGAGTGTATATATATATACATGTAAAGAAACTTTAGTAGAGAAGAAATTAAAATTATAAAATAATTCGATCCGCGGAATATTAATTTGTAAGTTTTTACTAATGTTCGCTTGCAACAGCTATGCTGCGTGCGTGCGGCGGCGAGGAAGACGTTCGTAGATTACAACGGGCAGTCGTGTTTTTTTTTTTTTTTTTTTTTAACTCACAGAAGAGTGTATATATATATACATGTAAAGAAACTTTAGTAGAGAAGAAATTAAAATTATAAAATAATTCGATCCGCGGAATATTAATTTGTAAGTTTTTACTAATGTTCGCTTGCAACAGCTATGCTGCGTGCGTGCGGCGGCGAGGAAGACGTTCGTAGATTACAACGGGCAGTCGTGTTTTTTTTTTTTTTTTTTTTTAACTCACAGAAGAGTGTATATATATATACATGTAAAGAAACTTTAGTAGAGAAGAAATTAAAATTATAAAATAATTCGATCCGCGGAATATTAATTTGTAAGTTTTTACTAATGTTCGCTTGCAACAGCTATGCTGCGTGCGTGCGGCGGCGAGGAAGACGTTCGTAGATTACAACGGGCAGTCGTGTTTTGCGATGGCCGCCCAAGAGGCGCTCTGCTAGGTGGAATAAACGTATATTGCATACATTATTTATAAATGTATATCAAAATCCAGACGTCGGTATTTTACGTCTAAATTATAATAAAACCGAGATAGATTTATGGGAAAGTGACAGAATTAAAAGAGGCTTTAACGGCAACGAACCCCTGTTTTCAATATAGCTACGCAGTTTCCGTCAACAACGAATATTAATTACACTTCCTTTGAGCCGAAAGAAATGAGCGGAAAAAGTACGATGTTTTGAATACATATGTATCAGATACATATTCGTAAAAGGCGCGTTATCCTATCGTACTTGCGTGCGTGCGTGCGGCGGCGACGACGACGTTCGCGAAATACAAAAGATATATAGGGAGCGTGGTCCAGCTGGTGGCCACGGACAACGGCTTCTCCCGGAAAATTACTTGTACTCGCTGGTGCCCGGTCCTGCCTGCGAGAAGATGATTGCCGAGAGAGGTGAATCCTGTACTGGATGCGAAATCGCAGTTATTTCAAAATTTACCTGCCTTCCAACTCAATATTTGATACGTCAGAATGTTAAACTTCTTTCTTTGTTTGAATTTCAATAAGGTGGGCCGATCCCGGCGATACTGCAAAGCCGGGCCAACCCGTGACAGATGTGGAGCAAGCTCCTAACACTCCGTCATTTTCCAAAAATGAGTTTAATATTCTGGTGGTGCGATGCACCACGTATCAGATATTAAGCTGATAAGAACAGATACTACACTTTGATCTTAGCCAAAAGGCCGAGAAGCGATAAAGATTCCTCGATCGGGACGGTCTTTTATTCCGGACACCATTGTAATCAACGGGGAGCATTGTTAAATGTTTCCACGGCAATACGTCGAAACACGCGGTCCCCGCGAAACGCCTGAAATCCTGATCGGAAAGTGAGGTCTACCGTCGAATGCTTAAATATCGCGGGAAAGGAAACAATTGTCTTCAAAGATAAAAAAATTTGAAATGTATCAACAGTTTTATTGTTACAGTACGTCCCCACCTAGCGGCACTTACCTGCACTCGCTGCAGGGTGATACGTAAATGTAAGAGAAAAAATTAAATTCCTCACGTAAACACACGAGTTCCGTCAAATTGAGCAAAAAAGAAATGACGTCGTCTAAGAAACGAATAGACAGTCAGAGTTCGGTGCGAATTAAGTGGAATTGATAACGGTTACAATTTTTCACGTTGACGTTTCCATTGTTACGCGGTCTTTGTAAACAAAGTTAATATTTGTCTTTAAACCGTACGCGCTCACATGTACGCGACATTTAAAAATTTTCCCCATTTTTTAAATATATATTTATTTATTTAAATATATATAGAAGTAAAAAAAAATGGTGGATTTTTTTTTTTTTTTTTTTTTTTTTTTTTTTTTTTAACTCACAGAAGAGTGTACATATATATACATGTAAAGAAACTTTAGTAGAGAAGAAATTAAAATTATAAAATAATTCGATCCGCGGAATATTAATTTGTAAGTTTTTACTAATGTTCGCTTGCAACAGCTATGCTGCGTGCGTGCGGCGGCGAGGAAGACGTTCGTAGATTACAACGGGCAGTCGTGTTTTTTTTTTTTTTTTTTTTTTTTTTTTTTTTTTTTTTAACTCACAGAAGAGTGTATATATATATACATGTAAAGAAACTTTAGTAGAGAAGAAATTAAAATTATAAAATAATTCGATCCGCGGAATATTAATTTGTAAGTTTTTACTAATGTTCGCTTGCAACAGCTATGCTGCGTGCGTGCGGCGGCGAGGAAGACGTTCGTAGATTACAACGGGCAGTCGTGTTTTTTTTTTTTTTTTTTTTTTTTTTTTTTTTTTTTTTTTAACTCACAGAAGAGTGTATATATATATACATGTAAAGAAACTTTAGTAGAGAAGAAATTAAAATTATAAAATAATTCGATCCGCGGAATATTAATTTGTAAGTTTTTACTAATGTTCGCTTGCAACAGCTATGCTGCGTGCGTGCGGCGGCGAGGAAGACGTTCGTAGATTACAACGGGCAGTCGTGTTTTTTTTTTTTTTTTTTTTTTTTTTTTTTTTTTTTTTTTTTTAACTCACAGAAGAGTGTATATATATATACATGTAAAGAAACTTTAGTAGAGAAGAAATTAAAATTATAAAATAATTCGATCCGCGGAATATTAATTTGTAAGTTTTTACTAATGTTCGCTTGCAACAGCTATGCTGCGTGCGTGCGGCGGCGAGGAAGACGTTCGTAGATTACAACGGGCAGTCGTGTTTTTTTTTTTTTTTTTTTTTAACTCACAGAAGAGTGTATATATATATACATGTAAAGAAACTTTAGTAGAGAAGAAATTAAAATTATAAAATAATTCGATCCGCGGAATATTAATTTGTAAGTTTTTACTAATGTTCGCTTGCAACAGCTATGCTGCGTGCGTGCGGCGGCGAGGAAGACGTTCGTAGATTACAACGGGCAGTCGTGTTTTTTTTTTTTTTTTTTTTTTTTTTTTTTTTTTTTTTAACTCACAGAAGAGTGTATATATATATACATGTAAAGAAACTTTAGTAGAGAAGAAATTAAAATTATAAAATAATTCGATCCGCGGAATATTAATTTGTAAGTTTTTACTAATGTTCGCTTGCAACAGCTATGCTGCGTGCGTGCGGCGGCGAGGAAGACGTTCGTAGATTACAACGGGCAGTCGTGTTTTTTTTTTTTTTTTTTTTTTTTTTTTTTTTTTTTTAACTCACAGAAGAGTGTATATATATATACATGTAAAGAAACTTTAGTAGAGAAGAAATTAAAATTATAAAATAATTCGATCCGCGGAATATTAATTTGTAAGTTTTTACTAATGTTCGCTTGCAACAGCTATGCTGCGTGCGTGCGGCGGCGAGGAAGACGTTCGTAGATTACAACGGGCAGTCGTGTTTTTTTTTTTTTTTTTTTTTTTTTTTTTTTTTTTTTTTTTTTAACTCACAGAAGAGTGTATATATATTCATGTAAAGAAACTTTAGTAGAGAAGAAATTAAAATTATAAAATAATTCGATCCGCGGAATATTAATTTGTAAGTTTTTACTAATGTTCGCTTGCAACAGCTATACTGCGTGCGTGCGGCGGCGAGGAAGACGTTCGTAGATTACAACGGGCAGTCGTGTTTTTTTTTTTTTTTTTTTTTAACTCACAGAAGAGTGTATATATATATACATGTAAAGAAACTTTAGTAGAGAAGAAATTAAAATTATAAAATAATTCGATCCGCGGAATATTAATACGTAAGTTTTTACTAATGTTCGCTTGCAACAGCTATGCTGCGTGCGTGCGGCGGCGAGGAAGACGTTCGTAGATTACAACGGGCAGTCGTGTTTTTTTTTTTTTTTTTTTTTTTTTTTTTTTTTTTTTTTTTAACTCACAGAAGAGTGTATATATATATACATGTAAAGAAACTTTAGTAGAGAAGAAATTAAAATTATAAAATAATTCGATCCGCGGAATATTAATTTGTAAGTTTTTACTAATGTTCGCTTGCAACAGCTATGCTGCGTGCGTGCGGCGGCGAGGAAGACGTTCGTAGATTACAACGGGCAGTCGTGTTTTTTTTTTTTTTTTTTTTTAACTCACAGAAGAGTGTATATATATATACATGTAAAGAAACTTTAGTAGAGAAGAAATTAAAATTATAAAATAATTCGATCCGCGGAATATTAATTTGTAAGTTTTTACTAATGTTCGCTTGCAACAGCTATGCTGCGTGCGTGCGGCGGCGAGGAAGACGTTCGTAGATTACAACGGGCAGTCGTGTTTTTTTTTTTTTTTTTTTTTAACTCACAGAAGAGTGTATATATATATACATGTAAAGAAACTTTAGTAGAGAAGAAATTAAAATTATAAAATAATTCGATCCGCGGAATATTAATTTGTAAGTTTTTACTAATGTTCGCTTGCAACAGCTATGCTGCGTGCGTGCGGCGGCGAGGAAGACGTTCGTAGATTACAACGGGCAGTCGTGTTTTGCGATGGCCGCCCAAGAGGCGCTCTGCTAGGTGGAATAAACGTATATTGCATACATTATTTATAAATGTATATCAAAATCCAGACGTCGGTATTTTACGTCTAAATTATAATAAAACCGAGATAGATTTATGGGAAAGTGACAGAATTAAAAGAGGCTTTAACGGCAACGAACCCCTGTTTTCAATATAGCTACGCAGTTTCCGTCAACAACGAATATTAATTACACTTCCTTTGAGCCGAAAGAAATGAGCGGAAAAAGTACGATGTTTTGAATACATATGTATCAGATACATATTCGTAAAAGGCGCGTTATCCTATCGTACTTGCGTGCGTGCGTGCGGCGGCGACGACGACGTTCGCGAAATACAAAAGATATATAGGGAGCGTGGTCCAGCTGGTGGCCACGGACAACGGCTTCTCCCGGAAAATTACTTGTACTCGCTGGTGCCCGGTCCTGCCTGCGAGAAGATGATTGCCGAGAGAGGTGAATCCTGTACTGGATGCGAAATCGCAGTTATTTCAAAATTTACCTGCCTTCCAACTCAATATTTGATACGTCAGAATGTTAAACTTCTTTCTTTGTTTGAATTTCAATAAGGTGGGCCGATCCCGGCGATACTGCAAAGCCGGGCCAACCCGTGACAGATGTGGAGCAAGCTCCTAACACTCCGTCATTTTCCAAAAATGAGTTTAATATTCTGGTGGTGCGATGCACCACGTATCAGATATTAAGCTGATAAGAACAGATACAACAGGTTATAAAATATGTTAATGAACAGGCTTAAAACTATCAATCGGTATGTTCTTCAGCTTCTACTACAAACTAATAATACCGTTAAAATCGTAATTGTGAAATTTTAAGGGCCATGATGCCTCTGTCAGTATTGCCGAACGCCCGACAGGTGTTCGGCGTATATGTCTCTTGACCAACGTATGCAGTCTGACACACATAAAATAGACAATAGTTTTCCGTATTTCCTGGAGCATAACTCTCGCAGGAACGTATCATTTTTCGGGTCCCATGACCCTAGTGCACCAACAATAAAGGGGATTATTTCCACCTTGTCATATGTTCTGCCGAGGCTTTGTTTGAGGTCCTTGTACCTTTCCTCCTTCCGTGCCCTTGCGTCATCGAAAGCGCTTGGGTGGTTTTCAAACACAATCGTGACGTCTACGATGAACGCCGTTCGCTGTTTAACTAGAAGGAGGTCAGGTCGTAATAGGCTGCCTTCAGCCACCGGTCTATTTTCAGCGATTAACCGGATTTTACCGGTTGCCGCTGCTTTGATCCTTTCCACTATGGCGTTGTGTCGCAGGAGGATAGCTCTGTTATGCGCCGGGCAGTGGTTCGTTACGTGCGGTAGTGTTTCATCCCTAATATTACAGCGCCGGCATGTCTTTGGGCCTTCGTTAAACCGGTATCCGTTTAGTGGGACAAGTCCTAGCCTCGCCCGGTGAATAAAGCGCCAGTCGGCGAACCTGGTGTATCTGCCTGTTAGGAGAAAGTGGCTGCTCGTGCGGCTAAGAGCGATGGTTTCGCACACTTTCCCCTGGTGTGGGGCCTCATGTAGAGTTCTTATATGTCGCGCTTGGTGTGCATTCCGGAGGGTCCGGCAAACTAGGTTCCTGTGTCTGCTGTAGAGGACGATGTTTTCTATCGTGATCCGAATGTCAGGTCCGGTTGCCCATTCACATTTGAGGAACCTAGTTGCCGTTCTCGCCCGGGTCCATGTGTTTTTTCTTTTGTTCGTTGTATCCCTGAATATTCCGTCTTGTGCTCCGTTCAAGTACGAGTCTGTTGTCCGGTCGCTTGCATCTTGCCCCGTTCTGTCTTTTATTGTGTTCTTGAGGTCTTCGATTGCCAGTGACCTAATGACGGGGTCGGGGGATGTTAAGAGCTTGTAGGCCCCGTCGACCGCCATTATGTCACAATCAATTCCGGACTCTGGAATTCCTAGGCAGCCGGATTGCCTAGACCCGTAGATGTAATGATTTGAGGCGCGGGACGGAACGTTTAACGTGCGTTTTATCAGAGGGCGTATGTGGTTATCTAGTTTTTTCCAATCGCCCTTTGTTAATGCGCCAGTCCTCAGGGCGAATTGGGTTATGGGGAAAAAGAACGATTTTATGGCGTCGAGACGTTGCCATGGGGCGAGGCTGGATGTTAGAATCGCCTCTGCCGTTTCTATGTAATTCCGCAGTGTCGACCAGTCGGATATAATGTTGTGCCCAAAGGGTTTTCCAAGGAAGGTAACTGGTTCATGGGAGTTGACTGTGCTTATGTTTTCTCCTTCCAGTGTGATATTCGTCGCCCGACAGCCTACTGGGCTAGCTCCGCTGAAGTGCATTGCTCTGCATTTGTGGGCGTTAAACTTTAGGTTTATTGTTTTTGCCGCTGTTGTTATTGAGTTTATCCGGTTTTGGAGTGTGCAGGGGTCCTTGGCAATTAGGCAGATGTCGTCTGCAAACGCTAGAACGGCGTGTGCCGCCGCATTTTGATCTTGTTCGGCCTTTTGTAGGAGCGGGTTTACCGCTAGGTTAAAGAGCATCCCACTTAGAGGGCACCCCTGCCTCACCCCTGATTGGACAGGTATGGGTTCCGTTTCGCCGTCTTCGAGGACTATGGTGGTAGTGCTGTCTGTGTAGATGTCGTTAATTATCGCCGTGATTTCTTCTCCCGCGTGCCCGTGCCGAAGAGCAGCAGTGATCGCCTCATGGGGGATGGTGCCGAATGCATTGCATATGTCTAACCATGCAATGCAGATGTCTGAATGTGTTCTCTTTGCTGTTTCCAGGTAGTTGGTTAGGGCATAGTGGTGTTCAAACACGCCGTCGTACGGGAGGAACCCTTTCTGCGAATGTGAGAGGACCGCGTGCTTCGTGACCCAGGCTTTGATTCTGTTGGTTAATAGGCCCGCGTATAATTTATATACAGTCCTTAGCAGCGAGATAGGCCTGTAGTTAGTGACTTCGTTAGGATTTCCGTTTTTGTGAATTAATACAGTCCTGGCCAATTTCCAGGCTTGCGGGATTTTCCTGTATTTCGCGCAGATGTTAAATATTATTGCCAGGAGTTTGCCCTCTGGGTCGACCGATCGCCAATGGCTGTATGACAGCCTGTCATCTCCTGGGGCGGTGTTTTCGCATCGTTTCAGTTTATTTTCCACTTCTTTGGCTGAAAATCCTCCTGTCATTACCGGGCTTCGCGGCTGTGGGTGTTCGTCGGCGAATATCTCGCTGTCACATGACGTCCGGCTCCATGTTTCGCTAAAATGCCTCTTAACTGTTTCGGCCTCTAGGGGGCATTTCTGGCCTTCGCCTTCCAGGATGAGTCTGACTGCTCGGCGTCTGTTTCGCCTGTATAATTTTTGGATGAACTCGCAGTCGGTTATGTCTGCTTGTCTCACTTTCCTTGGCGTGTTTGTGGGCTGCGGTAGGTTTACAGCCTCTTGTACTTTTTTGGTCACTGATTCCAGGACGTCCGAGAATAGTGACCATTTTTCTTGGCTTGCGTCCTCTGATAGTAGAGTTCTAAGTATTCTTCGGTGTGATTGGACTTGGTTTAATTCTTCTTCTTCGTCATCATCGTCTCCACTGTCAGGCGGGGCTGGCTCAGGGTTAGGTTCCTCCGCTTGAAGGGAGGCCTTGTGATGGACCGGGGGTGGCTGGTGGGTCGGCAGTGGGTTGTGGGACTGGCGGCTTTCCTTGAGGGATCGCATGACGTGGGCGGCAATATGGTTTTGCAGGCCTCTCCTTGTGGTAAATGACTCCGGGCATCTATCACATAGGAATCCTGCTGTCTCATGTGGTGTTGGATTTCCTTGTGTGGTGCTCGTGTCCTGTACTGCGCCTGGACACGCATGTGCTGTGGGCCTAAGTCCAAGTTGTTTCCCACACGTCTTGCATATGTTAACGTCTTTTGTGGTCATAACGTTATGCTCTCTGTTTAAGTGCCTTTTTAGTGACTGTTTAGTCGTGGCCCAATTGGCGGCCTTGAATGCACGCTGGCAGCCGTCCTCCGTGCATTCAGCGTGGTTTAGGGGCGGAAATCTGATAAGTAGGATGTCATCTATTCGGGCGATTGAGTTTGTACTTTCGTAGAAAGTCTTCGTGATTTCTTCTATGTTGTGTTCTGCCATTATTGGTCTTCTATTATTGGCATTGATGGGCCAGCGCTTTTCAGCTTTTTGCTTATGTCCTGTGGTGCTGCCGGGGCTTTTGCTTTTACCGCAGCTTTCGTTCTCCTTTTCCTTTTGGGCTGAGATTCGCTTCCTTTCTCGTCCGAGGAGCTGTCACTCACTATGTTTGTTTGTGTTTCCATTTCCTCAGGAGGATTTGCGTTTTTTCTCTCCTTGGCTGGTGGCGCTGTTGGTGTTTTAAATTCCGCGATCAATTCCTCTAGTATTTGTCCATTCTCATCTTCTTTGGCGGTAGTGGTGGTTTTGTCTGTCTCCATCGGGTCAACTTCGTCCCTCTCATTGGCGGGGATTTGTAGTTTATTTTTCTGCTTTTTGTCGGGGCGGGCTATTTCTGGAAATTTTATCGTTGACTCAATCCCAATTTTGTTGGCTGGACAGTCTTTCCCACGGTGGTCAGCCGAGCCACACCATTTGCACCCCATTGTGCAGTCTTCACTGACGTGTCCCTTATTTTTGCAATTAAAACACTGCCTCTCAGGGCAGGCTCCTGCAACGTGGTCCAGCGCCTGGCATAGGCGGCACCGTCTTTCCATCCCTTGGTAAGTAATATTGATTTTAACGGCCCCTATAAATATAGCGCTGGGGATCTTGTCCCCTTTCACGTATCCGAACATTTTCCCCGTCTGGAACCCGAAATTGTCAGTTATGTCGCCAACGTGCAATATTTCGCAATGTTCTGCAAGTTTGGCTTTAATGGTAGCCGCATCTATCATTATGGATGGGTTATATATCCATATTTTGGTGTTTCTGGGTACGAAAGCGGTGACTTTAAATTCTGTTTCGTCGACTAAAAATGGTGACTTTCGAATTAATTTATCAACTAACGTTGGTGAGGCCAGGACAACATGTATCTCGTTATTTACTTGTCTCATAGCCGTAATATCGGCTACTGTTGCGTCTATATTACGGCTGAGGCTATTGGCGAAGCTTTTCTTAATTTCGTCCGTGATCATTTGCGTTCCGATGGTAGGGGTGCACTTTACAGCGCGCCGCCTATCATATCCTACATTGCTCGTAGGCGTGAGGTTCAGAGCATTTCTGGCAGCGATTGCCGCAAACGAGGTTTTCGGTTGGATGTTTGGTCCAGGGTCTTCCCTGGCATCCGAATTCATGATGGGGCTGGCCGACTGGCCGGTCCCTTCCATGTTTGACACGTGGGTTCAAGGGATTTGGGGTTGACAAATCCCCAACCACAAGTACGACCCCGAAGGGCTGGTTTCACCCACGCGACACTTGTGGTTTTCGCCCTCCTCTCTTATCTATCGCTAGTGAACTAGCGAAATTGCCCAGAGACCACGATGGGACGTGAGAGGTAGGACTTGCTAATAGAGCTGTCACAGACAGACGGCGTTTCCTGATTGTCAATCAGGGCCTTTATTAGCCTTTGGTCTCGCCGGAAAAGGGTAAAGCGTAAAGCAAGTTGCTTACGCGACAATGACTTGTCGGCCTTGGCTGATTCGCCAAGGAACAAGACGAAACAAGAATCAATAGACAAAGTTGATGTAAAAACGAAAGTCGTGAGCTTTGTGATCTTTGGCTGATTCGCCAAAGTACAAAGTCAAGATAAAACCAAGCAAAGCAGAATGCAACAAGTCAACAGCAACGATAGGGCTGTTGGATAATAAGCACACTAGACTTTCAGTGTGACTTACACTGGAGTTCAAGTTGCTTACGTGACAAAGACTTGTCGGCCTTGGCTAATTCGCCAAGGAACAAGACGAAATGAAAAAACAAGGAACAAAGTTTAAAGAAAAACGAAAAACGTGAGCTTTGTGGTTTTTGGCTGATTCGCCAAAGTACAAAGTCACAACAAAACGAGGCAAAATGCCACAACAAGTGAAGAGAAACGATAAGGTTATTGGGTAGTAAGTACACTAGACTTCTGGTGCGACTTACACTGGAGGAGTGGAGCAGGGCTTATATGGCCCGGCCTGGATAAGGGGAATGTGAGAGGTAAGATTTTAGGGCGGGATAATTCAAGAACGGTGGGTGGTAGGGGTATGAAATTTGGTAGGTTTGGCGAGGATTAATAAGGTGGAGGAAATGCAGCAGTTAAGCTCGCTCTAGGAGCGCCGTTAACCGAAAAAACGGTTAAAGTGTTCTCTCCTGCTGCGGAAGTGCGACACTCAAGCTCGTACAAGTACGCCACTGTCTATAAGACAGATGTGTTCTCTTGTGTCACGGATAATGAAAAGGGATAGATATAGATACAACGAATGTTCAGAACAGTTGGAAAGACCAAGTAACTACACTTTGATCTTAGCCAAAAGGCCGAGAAGCGATAAAGATTCCTCGATCGGGACGGTCTTTTATTCCGGACACCATTGTAATCAACGGGGAGCATTGTTAAATGTTTCCACGGCAATACGTCGAAACACGCGGTCCCCGCGAAACGCCTGAAATCCTGATCGGAAAGTGAGGTCTACCGTCGAATGCTTAAATATCGCGGGAAAGGAAACAATTGTCTTCAAAGATAAAAAAATTTGAAATGTATCAACAGTTTTATTGTTACAGTACGTCCCCACCTAGCGGCACTTACCTGCACTCGCTGCAGGGTGATACGTAAATGTAAGAGAAAAAATTAAATTCCTCACGTAAACACACGAGTTCCGTCAAATTGAGCAAAAAAGAAATGACGTCGTCTAAGAAACGAATAGACAGTCAGAGTTCGGTGCGAATTAAGTGGAATTGATAACGGTTACAATTTTTCACGTTGACGTTTCCATTGTTACGCGGTCTTTGTAAACAAAGTTAATATTTGTCTTTAAACCGTACGCGCTCACATGTACGCGACATTTAAAAATTTTCCCCATTTTTTAAATATATATTTATTTATTTAAATATATATAGAAGTAAAAAAAAATGGTGGATTTTTTTTTTTTTTTTTTTTTTTTTTTTTTTTTTTTAACTCACAGAAGAGTGTACATATATATACATGTAAAGAAACTTTAGTAGAGAAGAAATTAAAATTATAAAATAATTCGATCCGCGGAATATTAATTTGTAAGTTTTTACTAATGTTCGCTTGCAACAGCTATGCTGCGTGCGTGCGGCGGCGAGGAAGACGTTCGTAGATTACAACGGGCAGTCGTGTTTTTTTTTTTTTTTTTTTTTTTTTTTTTTTTTTTTTTTAACTCACAGAAGAGTGTATATATATATACATGTAAAGAAACTTTAGTAGAGAAGAAATTAAAATTATAAAATAATTCGATCCGCGGAATATTAATTTGTAAGTTTTTACTAATGTTCGCTTGCAACAGCTATGCTGCGTGCGTGCGGCGGCGAGGAAGACGTTCGTAGATTACAACGGGCAGTCGTGTTTTTTTTTTTTTTTTTTTTTTTTTTTTTTTTTTTAACTCACAGAAGAGTGTATATATATATACATGTAAAGAAACTTTAGTAGAGAAGAAATTAAAATTATAAAATAATTCGATCCGCGGAATATTAATTTGTAAGTTTTTACTAATGTTCGCTTGCAACAGCTATGCTGCGTGCGTGCGGCGGCGAGGAAGACGTTCGTAGATTACAACGGGCAGTCGTGTTTTTTTTTTTTTTTTTTTTTTTTTTTTTTTTTTTTTTTAACTCACAGAAGAGTGTATATATATATACATGTAAAGAAACTTTAGTAGAGAAGAAATTAAAATTATAAAATAATTCGATCCGCGGAATATTAATTTGTAAGTTTTTACTAATGTTCGCTTGCAACAGCTATGCTGCGTGCGTGCGGCGGCGAGGAAGACGTTCGTAGATTACAACGGGCAGTCGTGTTTTTTTTTTTTTTTTTTTTTAACTCACAGAAGAGTGTATATATATATACATGTAAAGAAACTTTAGTAGAGAAGAAATTAAAATTATAAAATAATTCGATCCGCGGAATATTAATTTGTAAGTTTTTACTAATGTTCGCTTGCAACAGCTATGCTGCGTGCGTGCGGCGGCGAGGAAGACGTTCGTAGATTACAACGGGCAGTCGTGTTTTTTTTTTTTTTTTTTTTTTTTTTTTTTTTTTTTTAACTCACAGAAGAGTGTATATATATATACATGTAAAGAAACTTTAGTAGAGAAGAAATTAAAATTATAAAATAATTCGATCCGCGGAATATTAATTTGTAAGTTTTTACTAATGTTCGCTTGCAACAGCTATGCTGCGTGCGTGCGGCGGCGAGGAAGACGTTCGTAGATTACAACGGGCAGTCGTGTTTTTTTTTTTTTTTTTTTTTTTTTTTTTTTTTTTTTTAACTCACAGAAGAGTGTATATATATATACATGTAAAGAAACTTTAGTAGAGAAGAAATTAAAATTATAAAATAATTCGATCCGCGGAATATTAATTTGTAAGTTTTTACTAATGTTCGCTTGCAACAGCTATGCTGCGTGCGTGCGGCGGCGAGGAAGACGTTCGTAGATTACAACGGGCAGTCGTGTTTTTTTTTTTTTTTTTTTTTTTTTTTTTTTTTTTTTTTTTAACTCACAGAAGAGTGTATATATATATACATGTAAAGAAACTTTAGTAGAGAAGAAATTAAAATTATAAAATAATTCGATCCGCGGAATATTAATTTGTAAGTTTTTACTAATGTTCGCTTGCAACAGCTATGCTGCGTGCGTGCGGCGGCGAGGAAGACGTTCGTAGATTACAACGGGCAGTCGTGTTTTTTTTTTTTTTTTTTTTTAACTCACAGAAGAGTGTATATATATATACATGTAAAGAAACTTTAGTAGAGAAGAAATTAAAATTATAAAATAATTCGATCCGCGGAATATTAATACGTAAGTTTTTACTAATGTTCGCTTGCAACAGCTATGCTGCGTGCGTGCGGCGGCGAGGAAGACGTTCGTAGATTACAACGGGCAGTCGTGTTTTTTTTTTTTTTTTTTTTTTTTTTTTTTTTTTTTTTTAACTCACAGAAGAGTGTATATATATATACATGTAAAGAAATTTTAGTAGAGAAGAAATTAAAATTATAAAATAATTCGATCCGCGGAATATTAATTTGTAAGTTTTTACTAATGTTCGCTTGCAACAGCTATGCTGCGTGCGTGCGGCGGCGAGGAAGACGTTCGTAGATTACAACGGGCAGTCGTGTTTTTTTTTTTTTTTTTTTTTAACTCACAGAAGAGTGTATATATATATACATGTAAAGAAACTTTAGTAGAGAAGAAATTAAAATTATAAAATAATTCGATCCGCGGAATATTAATTTGTAAGTTTTTACTAATGTTCGCTTGCAACAGCTATGCTGCGTGCGTGCGGCGGCGAGGAAGACGTTCGTAGATTACAACGGGCAGTCGTGTTTTTTTTTTTTTTTTTTTTTAACTCACAGAAGAGTGTATATATATATACATGTAAAGAAACTTTAGTAGAGAAGAAATTAAAATTATAAAATAATTCGATCCGCGGAATATTAATTTGTAAGTTTTTACTAATGTTCGCTTGCAACAGCTATGCTGCGTGCGTGCGGCGGCGAGGAAGACGTTCGTAGATTACAACGGGCAGTCGTGTTTTGCGATGGCCGCCCAAGAGGCGCTCTGCTAGGTGGAATAAACGTATATTGCATACATTATTTATAAATGTATATCAAAATCCAGACGTCGGTATTTTACGTCTAAATTATAATAAAACCGAGATAGATTTATGGGAAAGTGACAGAATTAAAAGAGGCTTTAACGGCAACGAACCCCTGTTTTCAATATAGCTACGCAGTTTCCGTCAACAACGAATATTAATTACACTTCCTTTGAGCCGAAAGAAATGAGCGGAAAAAGTACGATGTTTTGAATACATATGTATCAGATACATATTCGTAAAAGGCGCGTTATCCTATCGTACTTGCGTGCGTGCGTGCGGCGGCGACGACGACGTTCGCGAAATACAAAAGATATATAGGGAGCGTGGTCCAGCTGGTGGCCACGGACAACGGCTTCTCCCGGAAAATTACTTGTACTCGCTGGTGCCCGGTCCTGCCTGCGAGAAGATGATTGCCGAGAGAGGTGAATCCTGTACTGGATGCGAAATCGCGGTTATTTCAAAATTTACCTGCCTTCCAACTCAATATTTGATACGTCAGAATGTTAAACTTCTTTCTTTGTTTGAATTTCAATAAGGTGGGCCGATCCCGGCGATACTGCAAAGCCGGGCCAACCCGTGACAGATGTGGAGCAAGCTCCTAACACTCCGTCATTTTCCAAAAATGAGTTTAATATTCTGGTGGTGCGATGCACCACGTATCAGATATTAAGCTGATAAGAACAGATACTACACTTTGATCTTAGCCAAAAGGCCGAGAAGCGATAAAGATTCCTCGATCGGGACGGTCTTTTATTCCGGACACCATTGTAATCAACGGGGAGCATTGTTAAATGTTTCTACGGCAATACGTCGAAACACGCGGTCCCCGCGAAACGCCTGAAATCCTGATCGGAAAGTGAGGTCTACCGTCGAATGCTTAAATATCGCGGGAAAGGAAACAATTGTCTTCAAAGATAAAAAAATTTGAAATGTATCAACAGTTTTATTGTTACAGTACGTCCCCACCTAGCGGCACTTACCTGCACTCGCTGCAGGGTGATACGTAAATGTAAGAGAAAAAAATTAAATTCCTCACGTAAACACACGAGTTCCGTCAAATTGAGCAAAAAAGAAATGACGTCGTCTAAGAAACGAATAGACAGTCAGAGTTCGGTGCGAATTAAGTGGAATTGATAACGGTTACAATTTTTCACGTTGACGTTTCCATTGTTACGCGGTCTTTGTAAACAAAGTTAATATTTGTCTTTAAACAGTACGCGCTCACATGTACGCGACATTTAAAAATTTTCCCCATTTTTTAAATATATATTTATTTATTTAAATATATATAGAAGTAAAAAAAAATGGTGGATTTTTTTTTTTTTTTTTTTTTTTTTTTTTTTTTTTTTAACTCACAGAAGAGTGTATATATATATACATGTAAAGAAACTTTAGTAGAGAAGAAATTAAAATTATAAAATAATTCGATCCGCGGAATATTAATTTGTAAGTTTTTACTAATGTTCGCTTGCAACAGCTATGCTGCGTGCGTGCGGCGGCGAGGAAGACGTTCGTAGATTACAACGGGCAGTCGTGTTTTTTTTTTTTTTTTTTTTTTTTTTTTTTTTTTTTTTAACTCACAGAAGAGTGTATATATATATACATGTAAAGAAACTTTAGTAGAGAAGAAATTAAAATTATAAAATAATTCGATCCGCGGAATATTAATTTGTAAGTTTTTACTAATGTTCGCTTGCAACAGCTATGCTGCGTGCGTGCGGCGGCGAGGAAGACGTTCGTAGATTACAACGGGCAGTCGTGTTTTTTTTTTTTTTTTTTTTTTTTTTTTTTTTTTTTTAACTCACAGAAGAGTGTATATATATATACATGTAAAGAAACTTTAGTAGAGAAGAAATTAAAATTATAAAATAATTCGATCCGCGGAATATTAATTTGTAAGTTTTTACTAATGTTCGCTTGCAACAGCTATGCTGCGTGCGTGCGGCGGCGAGGAAGACGTTCGTAGATTACAACGGGCAGTCGTGTTTTTTTTTTTTTTTTTTTTTTTTTTTTTTTTTTTTTTTAACTCACAGAAGAGTGTATATATATATACATGTAAAGAAACTTTAGTAGAGAAGAAATTAAAATTATAAAATAATTCGATCCGCGGAATATTAATTTGTAAGTTTTTACTAATGTTCGCTTGCAACAGCTATGCTGCGTGCGTGCGGCGGCGAGGAAGACGTTCGTAGATTACAACGGGCAGTCGTGTTTTTTTTTTTTTTTTTTTTTAACTCACAGAAGAGTGTATATATATATACATGTAAAGAAACTTTAGTAGAGAAGAAATTAAAATTATAAAATAATTCGATCCGCGGAATATTAATTTGTAAGTTTTTACTAATGTTCGCTTGCAACAGCTATGCTGCGTGCGTGCGGCGGCGAGGAAGACGTTCGTAGATTACAACGGGCAGTCGTGTTTTTTTTTTTTTTTTTTTTTTTTTTTTTTTTTTTTAACTCACAGAAGAGTGTATATATATATACATGTAAAGAAACTTTAGTAGAGAAGAAATTAAAATTATAAAATAATTCGATCCGCGGAATATTAATTTGTAAGTTTTTACTAATGTTCGCTTGCAACAGCTATGCTGCGTGCGTGCGGCGGCGAGGAAGACGTTCGTAGATTACAACGGGCAGTCGTGTTTTTTTTTTTTTTTTTTTTTAACTCACAGAAGAGTGTATATATATATACATGTAAAGAAACTTTAGTAGAGAAGAAATTAAAATTATAAAATAATTCGATCCGCGGAATATTAATTTGTAAGTTTTTACTAATGTTCGCTTGCAACAGCTATGCTGCGTGCGTGCGGCGGCGAGGAAGACGTTCGTAGATTACAACGGGCAGTCGTGTTTTTTTTTTTTTTTTTTTTTAACTCACAGAAGAGTGTATATATATATACATGTAAAGAAACTTTAGTAGAGAAGAAATTAAAATTATAAAATAATTCGATCCGCGGAATATTAATTTGTAAGTTTTTACTAATGTTCGCTTGCAACAGCTATGCTGCGTGCGTGCGGCGGCGAGGAAGACGTTCGTAGATTACAACGGGCAGTCGTGTTTTGCGATGGCCGCCCAAGAGGCGCTCTGCTAGGTGGAATAAACGTATATTGCATACATTATTTATAAATGTATATCAAAATCCAGACGTCGGTATTTTACGTCTAAATTATAATAAAACCGAGATAGATTTATGGGAAAGTGACAGAATTAAAAGAGGCTTTAACGGCAACGAACCCCTGTTTTCAATATAGCTACGCAGTTTCCGTCAACAACGAATATTAATTACACTTCCTTTGAGCCGAAAGAAATGAGCGGAAAAAGTACGATGTTTTGAATACATATGTATCAGATACATATTCGTAAAAGGCGCGTTATCCTATCGTACTTGCGTGCGTGCGTGCGGCGGCGACGACGACGTTCGCGAAATACAAAAGATATATAGGGAGCGTGGTCCAGCTGGTGGCCACGGACAACGGCTTCTCCCGGAAAATTACTTGTACTCGCTGGTGCCCGGTCCTGCCTGCGAGAAGATGATTGCCGAGAGAGGTGAATCCTGTACTGGATGCGAAATCGCGGTTATTTCAAAATTTACCTGCCTTCCAACTCAATATTTGATACGTCAGAATGTTAAACTTCTTTCTTTGTTTGAATTTCAATAAGGTGGGCCGATCCCGGCGATACTGCAAAGCCGGGCCAACCCGTGACAGATGTGGAGCAAGCTCCTAACACTCCGTCATTTTCCAAAAATGAGTTTAATATTCTGGTGGTGCGATGCACCACGTATCAGATATTAAGCTGATAAGAACAGATACTACACTTTGATCTTAGCCAAAAGGCCGAGAAGCGATAAAGATTCCTCGATCGGGACGGTCTTTTATTCCGGACACCATTGTAATCAACGGGGAGCATTGTTAAATGTTTCTACGGCAATACGTCGAAACACGCGGTCCCCGCGAAACGCCTGAAATCCTGATCGGAAAGTGAGGTCTACCGTCGAATGCTTAAATATCGCGGGAAAGGAAACAATTGTCTTCAAAGATAAAAAAATTTGAAATGTATCAACAGTTTTATTGTTACAGTACGTCCCCACCTAGCGGCACTTACCTGCACTCGCTGCAGGGTGATACGTAAATGTAAGAGAAAAAAATTAAATTCCTCACGTAAACACACGAGTTCCGTCAAATTGAGCAAAAAAGAAATGACGTCGTCTAAGAAACGAATAGACAGTCAGAGTTCGGTGCGAATTAAGTGGAATTGATAACGGTTACAATTTTTCACGTTGACGTTTCCATTGTTACGCGGTCTTTGTAAACAAAGTTAATATTTGTCTTTAAACAGTACGCGCTCACATGTACGCGACATTTAAAAATTTTCCCCATTTTTTAAATATATATTTATTTATTTAAATATATATAGAAGTAAAAAAAAATGGTGGATTTTTTTTTTTTTTTTTTTTTTTTTTTTTTTTTTTTTTAACTCACAGAAGAGTGTATATATATATATATAGGAGAGACTCGTGCAGGGTTAGGATTCCCGGAGCCGGGAGTAATAAGCCTGGTCTCCTAAACTAAAACTTTATTCCACCACGTGGTGCGACTCTGGCCGTTGTCGGGAAGCACAGGTAATGTCTCGCGCGAGAGCCGGAAACAGAATGGCGCTCTCCGTGTGCACGCTGTAGGTACTCGGTAGGGTCCCGTTACTTGGTGGGGAGCATTGTTTGCATCCCCTAACGGGACGCGTAACGGGACCCTCTTGCTCGCGTGGGGACACGGAATATTCGTCCCCACACCAGCCACCCGTTAAGAGACGGAGTCAGGATATACGTTTTGTGCCAGAGTCGCATTACAATACCATAATAAATATATATGTTCATAATTTTTACAAAACAATATACAGAATATTTACAAAAAAAATAATAATGTGCGAAATGTTCTACGGCGTGGGCGAGTAGCGGTCCGGGGCACGGGCCCGGCGACCCGAGCGAGTTGGCGGCGCTGCTAGGCGATGCGGGCGAGGCCAGTCTCTTTGCGCTGGCGTGGAGAACGTCGCCTGTGGTGCCACCGGGCTGTCGTTCGTGGCTGCCGGCGCTATGCTGGGGGGCCCAACTGCTTCCTCTGGGCGCAACATGAAGGCCGGTTTTACCCTGTCCAGTGAAACTCGTGTTTCTCCGCGACTTGTATGCAACACGCAGGTTTTCTCGTCCCTGCTGACGATGCGGTAGGGTCCCGTGTAAGGCGTACAAAGGGAGGCCTTTATACCGTCGTCACGGAGAAAAGCATGGGTGCAAGTCGCCAACTCCTTGAACACGAAGCTTCCTGGTCGGGAGCGTCGCGAAGCCGGTGTGGGCCGTATGTTTGTTGTTGCCTGGCGGACCCGCTCGATGAGTGACGTCGGGTCGCCAAGCTCGGGTTCTGCGGTGAAGAATTCGCCGGGCAGACGTAGCGGTTCTCCAAACACCAGTTCGGCGGCTGATGTCTGCAGGTCCTCCTTGAAGGCGGTACGAATCCCGAGCATGACGACCGGGAGGGCGTCGAGCCAGGAGGCGCCTTCATGGCACATTATCGCTGCCTTCAGCTGCCTGTGGAGCCGTTCTACTAGCCCGTTAGCCTGTGGGTGGTACGGCGTCGTGCGGGACCTCTGCCAGCCCGTGTACTTCCCCAGTGCCTGAAAAAGATCGGACTCGAACTGCCGTCCTTGGTCCGTAGTAACACGCTCTGGGCAGCCATAGCGCGAGATCCAGCCGTGGAGCAGGGCGTTGGCCACATCTTCTGCGGTGATTCGCTCCAGTGGATAAGCTTCTGGCCAACGCGATGCACGGTCGATCGCCGTCAGGAGGTAGCGGTAAGAGCCTGCTGGCGGCAGTGGACCCACGATGTCAATGTGTATGTGACGGAAACGAGCTGACGGCGTCGTGAAGTCTCCCAGTGGCGTGTGGACGTGCCGTGTAATCTTCGCGCGCTGACATTGCAAACACGCCCGAGTCCATACGCGTATGTCTCGTTTAACCCCAGGCCAAACGAAACGCGACGTAATCAGGCGCGTGGTAGCGCGTGTGCCGGGATGGCTCAGGCCGTGGACCGCGTCGAATACCTGTCTGCGACTTGGAGCTGGGACGACTAGGCGTTGGCGACCCGTCGATACATCACATAACACCCGGAGGTCGAGTCCTGGGACATCGACGTGGCGGAGCTGGAGTGCTGTGCTGCCGGCTAGCAGCTCGCGTAGCTCGTCGTCCTCGGCTTGCTGCTGGGCGATGCGGCTGAGATCCACCGGGCTATTGGCTGCTGTCAAAGCTTCGACGCGGGATAACGCGTCGGCGACTATGTTTTGGGACCCATTGACGTGCCGAATGTCCGTGGTGAACTGCGAGATATACGTCAGGTGGTTCCTCTGAACGGGCGGGAGTCTCTCGTTCTGCTGCTGATAGGCAAAACATATGGGCTTATGGTCAGTAAATATTATTGTGTGTTGAGCCTCCAACGCGTGACGAAAATGCCGGACCGCCAAAAAGATGGCGAGTAGCTCCCGATAATATGCCGGCCACTGTGTTTGCTGCGGCGTCAGCTTCCGGGAGAAGAAACCCAACGGTTGCCACGCTCCTCCCACTTGCTGCTGCAAGCTGGCGCCGACTGCATTCTGCGACGCGTCGGTGAAAAGCCCGAGCTGTGCCGTAGGGTCCGGGTGAGCCAGCATCGTTGCGTTGGCGAGCGAGGCCTTGCATTTCTCGAAGGCTGCTGTACTGAGTGGGTTCCAGGGCACAGGGTGGGTGCCGCGGAGACCTGAGAGAGCCTCCTGGAGCTCTGCTTGATGCGCCGCTGCCTTGGGAAGGAAACGACGATAGAAATTTATCATTCCCAAGAAGCGACGGAGCCCTCTGGCGTTGGATGGGCGCTGGAAATCGCGCAGTGCGGCGACACGTTCTGGTACGGCGCTTACGCCTTCCGAGGAAACGTGGTAGCCGAGGAAGGTTACGGCCTGCTGGCCCAGCACGCTCTTTTCCACGTTGACGATTATGCCGTGCTGCGACAATCGGCGGAAAACGGTTCGCAGGTGTTCCCGGTGTTGCTCTGGAGACGCGCTGTAGATTAGAATGTCGTCGATGTACGGGAAGCAGAAGTCCAGCCCCTGTAACACTTCGTCCATAAACCTCTGGAACGTTTGTCCAGCATTTCTCAGTCCAAAGGTCATAAATGGGAATTCGAACATCCCGAACGGCGTGGTTATGGCCGTTTTCGGGATGTCCGTCGTGTGCACCGGAATCTGTGTGTATGCCTTAACGAGGTCGAGGACAGAATATATTTTGCTTCCTCGAAGGCTCATAGCAAAGTCCTGTACGTGCCGAACGGGATACCTGTCTGGGACGGTTCGCGCGTTCAGCGCGCGATAATCACCGCATGGGCGCCATTCTCCGTCTTTCTTCTTAGGCACGAGATGCAGCGGCGATGCCCACGGGCTCTTCGATCGTCGCGCGGTCCCGTCGGCGAGCATGGCCTCGAATTCTGCCCGTGCGATGTGGAGCCGCTCCGGTGCCAGGCGTCGTGGTCTACAGGAAACTGGGGGTCCTGGCGTCGTCCGGATGTGGTGAACCGTGGTGTGACGAACAACGCGGGGCGCGCCGGCCGGGCGCGTGAGCTCCGGGAATCGGCTCAGGAGGTCCTGGTATGGCGAGCACGTCGTCAGCACCCTGACGCTGGGTTGCGGCGATCGGTCCTTATTCGCGCTTACGACGCGGCCCGTCGTCCCGTCGAGCAGGCGCCCGCTTCGACAGTCCGGTAGAAGTCCAAAGTGTGCCAGGAAATCAGCGCCGATTATTGGCAACGCGACGTCCGCGATGACGAAACGCAATACGAACACCCGGTGCAGCCCCAGGTCGATTCGCATGGGTAGGCAGCCGTACGTGTTGATAGTACTGCTGTTAGCGGCGCTGAGCTTGTAGTTGGTGACCGCGCGCTGGCCCTTGAGTAGGTTGCGCGGGAAGCAACATAAGTCGGAACCGGTGTCGACTAGGAACCCATGTCCGCTGGTGTGGTCCCTAACGACGAGACGGCGTCCACTGGATGGGCAGCCGGCAGC
The DNA here is from genome assembly GCA_037074705.1 of Zhengitettix transpicula. Taxonomy (NCBI): domain Eukaryota; kingdom Metazoa; phylum Arthropoda; class Insecta; order Orthoptera; family Tetrigidae; genus Zhengitettix; species Zhengitettix transpicula. The sequence goes on along the minus strand of JAYJMR010000111.1, from coordinate 9,253 downwards.
TGCAATAGCCGGCTGCCTTACTCGTTTCCCTGGGTGTAGCTGCACGGGGGTTCGCAGCGTTGAGCCCGGCTACCGAACCGTCTGTGGTACCAGCATTTCCCGGTGCTGGCGTTGTCGCGGCGGCCACGCTGTTGTTCGGGCGGCTGGCGGCGTGCTGGCGGCCTTCGTTCGCCTCGTAGGGCTGCGACTTCCGCGGTGAGCGCCTCCAGGCGCTGCTCGAGGCTAGGGGCTGATGGGCCGTGGAGTTCATCTGCCTGATTGGTGGACTGTGAGCTCGTGCTGGCAGCGTGGACGTGCGGTGGAAGACCGGGTGTTGGAATCTCCATAAGCCTGTCAGCGATTTGGGCGGCCGTGGCGAGCGGTGCGTCTATATGACTTTGGACCGCGACCTGTACGTAGGCCGGCAGGCGCTGCAGCCACAACGTCCGCAGGAAATCGTCCGACACTTGAGTAGGCCCTACTAGGCTGCGGAGGTACCGCAGGAACTGCGACGGAGATCTGTCGCCAAGTTCGGCTTCGCTGAGCAGCAGCCGAGTTCTTCGCTCTTGTGAGGGCGAAAGTCTCTGTATCAGAGCTTTCTTTAAACACTCGTACTTGCCTGTTGCTGGCGGGTTGACGAGGATGTCCTGGACTTCCGCAGCCCATCTTTGTTCGAGGTGAGCTGCGATGTGGTTGAACTTGGTGGCGTCCTGCGTGATGCCGGCGATGGCGAATTGGCTTTCCGCCTGGGCGAACCAGACGTCCGTATTGTCCGCCCAGAAAGCCGGCAGCTTCGGTGTGATCCTACAGACCTGTGCTGCGTCATGGTGTTGGCCACGTGGATCCTCCTTCAGCCTTGCGATCTCCTGCTGTAGCTCGGCGATTTTGTTGTTCAAAATGTCCATCGTAGGGGTCACCAATATAGGGGAGACTCGTGCAGGGTTAGGATTCCCGGAGCCGGGAGTAATAAGCCTGGTCTCCTAAACTAAAACTTTATTCCACCACGTGGTGCGACTCTGGCCGTTGTCGGGAAGCACAGGTAATGTCTCGCGCGAGAGCCGGAAACAGAATGGCGCTCTCCGTGTGCACGCTGTAGGTACTCGGTAGGGTCCCGTTACTTGGTGGGGAGCATTGTTTGCATCCCCTAACGGGACGCGTAACGGGACCCTCTTGCTCGCGTGGGGACACGGAATATTCGTCCCCACAATATACATGTAAAGAAACTTTAGTAGAGAAGAAATTAAAATTATAAAATAATTCGATCCGCGGAATATTAATTTGTAAGTTTTTACTAATGTTCGCTTGCAACAGCTATGCTGCGTGCGTGCGGCGGCGAGGAAGACGTTCGTAGATTACAACGGGCAGTCGTGTTTTTTTTTTTTTTTTTTTTTTTTTTTTTTTTTTTTTTTTAACTCACAGAAGAGTGTATATATATATACATGTAAAGAAACTTTAGTAGAGAAGAAATTAAAATTATAAAATAATTCGATCCGCGGAATATTAATTTGTAAGTTTTTACTAATGTTCGCTTGCAACAGCTATGCTGCGTGCGTGCGGCGGCGAGGAAGACGTTCGTAGATTACAACGGGCAGTCGTGTTTTTTTTTTTTTTTTTTTTTTTTTTTTTTTTTTTTTTTAACTCACAGAAGAGTGTATATATATATACATGTAAAGAAACTTTAGTAGAGAAGAAATTAAAATTATAAAATAATTCGATCCGCGGAATATTAATTTGTAAGTTTTTACTAATGTTCGCTTGCAACAGCTATGCTGCGTGCGTGCGGCGGCGAGGAAGACGTTCGTAGATTACAACGGGCAGTCGTGTTTTTTTTTTTTTTTTTTTTTAACTCACAGAAGAGTGTATATATATATACATGTAAAGAAACTTTAGTAGAGAAGAAATTAAAATTATAAAATAATTCGATCCGCGGAATATTAATTTGTAAGTTTTTACTAATGTTCGCTTGCAACAGCTATGCTGCGTGCGTGCGGCGGCGAGGAAGACGTTCGTAGATTACAACGGGCAGTCGTGTTTTTTTTTTTTTTTTTTTTTAACTCACAGAAGAGTGTATATATATATACATGTAAAGAAACTTTAGTAGAGAAGAAATTAAAATTATAAAATAATTCGATCCGCGGAATATTAATTTGTAAGTTTTTACTAATGTTCGCTTGCAACAGCTATGCTGCGTGCGTGCGGCGGCGAGGAAGACGTTCGTAGATTACAACGGGCAGTCGTGTTTTGCGATGGCCGCCCAAGAGGCGCTCTGCTAGGTGGAATAAACGTATATTGCATACATTATTTATAAATGTATATCAAAATCCAGACGTCGGTATTTTACGTCTAAATTATAATAAAACCGAGATAGATTTATGGGAAAGTGACAGAATTAAAAGAGGCTTTAACGGCAACGAACCCCTGTTTTCAATATAGCTACGCAGTTTCCGTCAACAACGAATATTAATTACACTTCCTTTGAGCCGAAAGAAATGAGCGGAAAAAGTACGATGTTTTGAATACATATGTATCAGATACATATTCGTAAAAGGCGCGTTATCCTATCGTACTTGCGTGCGTGCGTGCGGCGGCGACGACGACGTTCGCGAAATACAAAAGATATATAGGGAGCGTGGTCCAGCTGGTGGCCACGGACAACGGCTTCTCCCGGAAAATTACTTGTACTCGCTGGTGCCCGGTCCTGCCTGCGAGAAGATGATTGCCGAGAGAGGTGAATCCTGTACTGGATGCGAAATCGCGGTTATTTCAAAATTTACCTGCCTTCCAACTCAATATTTGATACGTCAGAATGTTAAACTTCTTTCTTTGTTTGAATTTCAATAAGGTGGGCCGATCCCGGCGATACTGCAAAGCCGGGCCAACCCGTGACAGATGTGGAGCAAGCTCCTAACACTCCGTCATTTTCCAAAAATGAGTTTAATATTCTGGTGGTGCGATGCACCACGTATCAGATATTAAGCTGATAAGAACAGATACTACACTTTGATCTTAGCCAAAAGGCCGAGAAGCGATAAAGATTCCTCGATCGGGACGGTCTTTTATTCCGGACACCATTGTAATCAACGGGGAGCATTGTTAAATGTTTCTACGGCAATACGTCGAAACACGCGGTCCCCGCGAAACGCCTGAAATCCTGATCGGAAAGTGAGGTCTACCGTCGAATGCTTAAATATCGCGGGAAAGGAAACAATTGTCTTCAAAGATAAAAAAATTTGAAATGTATCAACAGTTTTATTGTTACAGTACGTCCCCACCTAGCGGCACTTACCTGCACTCGCTGCAGGGTGATACGTAAATGTAAGAGAAAAAAATTAAATTCCTCACGTAAACACACGAGTTCCGTCAAATTGAGCAAAAAAGAAATGACGTCGTCTAAGAAACGAATAGACAGTCAGAGTTCGGTGCGAATTAAGTGGAATTGATAACGGTTACAATTTTTCACGTTGACGTTTCCATTGTTACGCGGTCTTTGTAAACAAAGTTAATATTTGTCTTTAAACAGTACGCGCTCACATGTACGCGACATTTAAAAATTTTCCCCATTTTTTAAATATATATTTATTTATTTAAATATATATAGAAGTAAAAAAAAATGGTGGATTTTTTTTTTTTTTTTTTTTTTTTTTTTTTTTTTTTTTTTTAACTCACAGAAGAGTGTATATATATATACATGTAAAGAAACTTTAGTAGAGAAGAAATTAAAATTATAAAATAATTCGATCCGCGGAATATTAATTTGTAAGTTTTTACTAATGTTCGCTTGCAACAGCTATGCTGCGTGCGTGCGGCGGCGAGGAAGACGTTCGTAGATTACAACGGGCAGTCGTGTTTTTTTTTTTTTTTTTTTTTTTTTTTTTTTTTTTTTAACTCACAGAAGAGTGTATATATATATACATGTAAAGAAACTTTAGTAGAGAAGAAATTAAAATTATAAAATAATTCGATCCGCGGAATATTAATTTGTAAGTTTTTACTAATGTTCGCTTGCAACAGCTATGCTGCGTGCGTGCGGCGGCGAGGAAGACGTTCGTAGATTACAACGGGCAGTCGTGTTTTTTTTTTTTTTTTTTTTTTTTTTTTTTTTTTTTTTAACTCACAGAAGAGTGTATATATATATACATGTAAAGAAACTTTAGTAGAGAAGAAATTAAAATTATAAAATAATTCGATCCGCGGAATATTAATTTGTAAGTTTTTACTAATGTTCGCTTGCAACAGCTATGCTGCGTGCGTGCGGCGGCGAGGAAGACGTTCGTAGATTACAACGGGCAGTCGTGTTTTTTTTTTTTTTTTTTTTTTTTTTTTTTTTTTTTTTTTTTAACTCACAGAAGAGTGTATATATATATACATGTAAAGAAACTTTAGTAGAGAAGAAATTAAAATTATAAAATAATTCGATCCGCGGAATATTAATTTGTAAGTTTTTACTAATGTTCGCTTGCAACAGCTATGCTGCGTGCGTGCGGCGGCGAGGAAGACGTTCGTAGATTACAACGGGCAGTCGTGTTTTTTTTTTTTTTTTTTTTAACTCACAGAAGAGTGTATATATATATACATGTAAAGAAACTTTAGTAGAGAAGAAATTAAAATTATAAAATAATTCGATCCGCGGAATATTAATTTGTAAGTTTTTACTAATGTTCGCTTGCAACAGCTATGCTGCGTGCGTGCGGCGGCGAGGAAGACGTTCGTAGATTACAACGGGCAGTCGTGTTTTTTTTTTTTTTTTTTTTTTTTTTTTTTTTTTTTTTAACTCACAGAAGAGTGTATATATATATACATGTAAAGAAACTTTAGTAGAGAAGAAATTAAAATTATAAAATAATTCGATCCGCGGAATATTAATTTGTAAGTTTTTACTAATGTTCGCTTGCAACAGCTATGCTGCGTGCGTGCGGCGGCGAGGAAGACGTTCGTAGATTACAACGGGCAGTCGTGTTTTTTTTTTTTTTTTTTTTTAACTCACAGAAGAGTGTATATATATATACATGTAAAGAAACTTTAGTAGAGAAGAAATTAAAATTATAAAATAATTCGATCCGCGGAATATTAATTTGTAAGTTTTTACTAATGTTCGCTTGCAACAGCTATGCTGCGTGCGTGCGGCGGCGAGGAAGACGTTCGTAGATTACAACGGGCAGTCGTGTTTTTTTTTTTTTTTTTTTTAACTCACAGAAGAGTGTATATATATATACATGTAAAGAAACTTTAGTAGAGAAGAAATTAAAATTATAAAATAATTCGATCCGCGGAATATTAATTTGTAAGTTTTTACTAATGTTCGCTTGCAACAGCTATGCTGCGTGCGTGCGGCGGCGAGGAAGACGTTCGTAGATTACAACGGGCAGTCGTGTTTTGCGATGGCCGCCCAAGAGGCGCTCTGCTAGGTGGAATAAACGTATATTGCATACATTATTTATAAATGTATATCAAAATCCAGACGTCGGTATTTTACGTCTAAATTATAATAAAACCGAGATAGATTTATGGGAAAGTGACAGAATTAAAAGAGGCTTTAACGGCAACGAACCCCTGTTTTCAATATAGCTACGCAGTTTCCGTCAACAACGAATATTAATTACACTTCCTTTGAGCCGAAAGAAATGAGCGGAAAAAGTACGATGTTTTGAATACATATGTATCAGATACATATTCGTAAAAGGCGCGTTATCCTATCGTACTTGCGTGCGTGCGTGCGGCGGCGACGACGACGTTCGCGAAATACAAAAGATATATAGGGAGCGTGGTCCAGCTGGTGGCCACGGACAACGGCTTCTCCCGGAAAATTACTTGTACTCGCTGGTGCCCGGTCCTGCCTGCGAGAAGATGATTGCCGAGAGAGGTGAATCCTGTACTGGATGCGAAATCGCGGTTATTTCAAAATTTACCTGCCTTCCAACTCAATATTTGATACGTCAGAATGTTAAACTTCTTTCTTTGTTTGAATTTCAATAAGGTGGGCCGATCCCGGCGATACTGCAAAGCCGGGCCAACCCGTGACAGATGTGGAGCAAGCTCCTAACACTCCGTCATTTTCCAAAAATGAGTTTAATATTCTGGTGGTGCGATGCACCACGTATCAGATATTAAGCTGATAAGAACAGATACTACACTTTGATCTTAGCCAAAAGGCCGAGAAGCGATAAAGATTCCTCGATCGGGACGGTCTTTTATTCCGGACACCATTGTAATCAACGGGGAGCATTGTTAAATGTTTCTACGGCAATACGTCGAAACACGCGGTCCCCGCGAAACGCCTGAAATCCTGATCGGAAAGTGAGGTCTACCGTCGAATGCTTAAATATCGCGGGAAAGGAAACAATTGTCTTCAAAGATAAAAAAATTTGAAATGTATCAACAGTTTTATTGTTACAGTACGTCCCCACCTAGCGGCACTTACCTGCACTCGCTGCAGGGTGATACGTAAATGTAAGAGAAAAAAATTAAATTCCTCACGTAAACACACGAGTTCCGTCAAATTGAGCAAAAAAGAAATGACGTCGTCTAAGAAACGAATAGACAGTCAGAGTTCGGTGCGAATTAAGTGGAATTGATAACGGTTACAATTTTTCACGTTGACGTTTCCATTGTTACGCGGTCTTTGTAAACAAAGTAAATATTTGTCTTTAAACAGTACGCGCTCACATGTACGCGACATTTAAAAATTTTCCCCATTTTTTAAATATATATTTATTTATTTAAATATATATAGAAGTAAAAAAAAATGGTGGATTTTTTTTTTTTTTTTTTTTTTTTTTTTTTTTTTTAACTCACAGAAGAGTGTATATATATATACATGTAAAGAAACTTTAGTAGAGAAGAAATTAAAATTATAAAATAATTCGATCCGCGGAATATTAATTTGTAAGTTTTTACTAATGTTCGCTTGCAACAGCTATGCTGCGTGCGTGCGGCGGCGAGGAAGACGTTCGTAGATTACAACGGGCAGTCGTGTTTTTTTTTTTTTTTTTTTTTTTTTTTTTTTTTTTTTTTAACTCACAGAAGAGTGTATATATATATACATGTAAAGAAACTTTAGTAGAGAAGAAATTAAAATTATAAAATAATTCGATCCGCGGAATATTAATTTGTAAGTTTTTACTAATGTTCGCTTGCAACAGCTATGCTGCGTGCGTGCGGCGGCGAGGAAGACGTTCGTAGATTACAACGGGCAGTCGTGTTTTTTTTTTTTTTTTTTTTTTTTTTTTTTTTTTTTTTAACTCACAGAAGAGTGTATATATATATACATGTAAAGAAACTTTAGTAGAGAAGAAATTAAAATTATAAAATAATTCGATCCGCGGAATATTAATTTGTAAGTTTTTACTAATGTTCGCTTGCAACAGCTATGCTGCGTGCGTGCGGCGGCGAGGAAGACGTTCGTAGATTACAACGGGCAGTCGTGTTTTTTTTTTTTTTTTTTTTTAACTCACAGAAGAGTGTATATATATATACATGTAAAGAAACTTTAGTAGAGAAGAAATTAAAATTATAAAATAATTCGATCCGCGGAATATTAATTTGTAAGTTTTTACTAATGTTCGCTTGCAACAGCTATGCTGCGTGCGTGCGGCGGCGAGGAAGACGTTCGTAGATTACAACGGGCAGTCGTGTTTTTTTTTTTTTTTTTTTTTAACTCACAGAAGAGTGTATATATATATACATGTAAAGAAACTTTAGTAGAGAAGAAATTAAAATTATAAAATAATTCGATCCGCGGAATATTAATTTGTAAGTTTTTACTAATGTTCGCTTGCAACAGCTATGCTGCGTGCGTGCGGCGGCGAGGAAGACGTTCGTAGATTACAACGGGCAGTCGTGTTTTGCGATGGCCGCCCAAGAGGCGCTCTGCTAGGTGGAATAAACGTATATTGCATACATTATTTATAAATGTATATCAAAATCCAGACGTCGGTATTTTACGTCTAAATTATAATAAAACCGAGATAGATTTATGGGAAAGTGACAGAATTAAAAGAGGCTTTAACGGCAACGAACCCCTGTTTTCAATATAGCTACGCAGTTTCCGTCAACAACGAATATTAATTACACTTCCTTTGAGCCGAAAGAAATGAGCGGAAAAAGTACGATGTTTTGAATACATATGTATCAGATACATATTCGTAAAAGGCGCGTTATCCTATCGTACTTGCGTGCGTGCGTGCGGCGGCGACGACGACGTTCGCGAAATACAAAAGATATATAGGGAGCGTGGTCCAGCTGGTGGCCACGGACAACGGCTTCTCCCGGAAAATTACTTGTACTCGCTGGTGCCCGGTCCTGCCTGCGAGAAGATGATTGCCGAGAGAGGTGAATCCTGTACTGGATGCGAAATCGCGGTTATTTCAAAATTTACCTGCCTTCCAACTCAATATTTGATACGTCAGAATGTTAAACTTCTTTCTTTGTTTGAATTTCAATAAGGTGGGCCGATCCCGGCGATACTGCAAAGCCGGGTCAACCCGTGACAGATGTGGAGCAAGCTCCTAACACTCCGTCATTTTCCAAAAATGAGTTTAATATTCTGGTGGTGCGATGCACCACGTATCAGATATTAAGCTGATAAGAACAGATACTACACTTTGATCTTAGCCAAAAGGCCGAGAAGCGATAAAGATTCCTCGATCGGGACGGTCTTTTATTCCGGACACCATTGTAATCAACGGGGAGCATTGTTAAATGTTTCTACGGCAATACGTCGAAACACGCGGTCCCCGCGAAACGCCTGAAATCCTGATCGGAAAGTGAGGTCTACCGTCGAATGCTTAAATATCGCGGGAAAGGAAACAATTGTCTTCAAAGATAAAAAAATTTGAAATGTATCAACAGTTTTATTGTTACAGTACGTCCCCACCTAGCGGCACTTACCTGCACTCGCTGCAGGGTGATACGTAAATGTAAGAGAAAAAAATTAAATTCCTCACGTAAACACACGAGTTCCGTCAAATTGAGCAAAAAAGAAATGACGTCGTCTAAGAAACGAATAGACAGTCAGAGTTCGGTGCGAATTAAGTGGAATTGATAACGGTTACAATTTTTCACGTTGACGTTTCCATTGTTACGCGGTCTTTGTAAACAAAGTTAATATTTGTCTTTAAACAGTACGCGCTCACATGTACGCGACATTTAAAAATTTTCCCCATTTTTTAAATATATATTTATTTATTTAAATATATATAGAAGTAAAAAAAAATGGTGGATTTTTTTTTTTTTTTTTTTTTTTTTTTTTTTTTTTTTTTTAACTCACAGAAGAGTG